>PPNR03000034.1:0-117097 GCA_003709245.3 Williopsis saturnus | reverse complement strand
ACCTAGTCTGAACTTCACCTGGCGGTCTAGAAAATCTCATGTTGCAATAGTTACATATTTCTTCAAACTTGCCACGATAAGTATCAGACAACCTAATGATAGATGTAACTTTACGCACCTTCGATTGGCAAGTGTTACACGGTTGGCAATTGGAAGATTTGTGTCAAGAATTCTAAATAAGGCTTGGAAATGTGGGCTCTCAATCAAGGTAAATGGGAGTGGATGTGATTTGAAGAGGCTCACAATTGCATCACTAAGTCTTTGTGTCTTTGAAATTTTCATACTTCTGATAAGTGACTTCTGGATGGAATTCTTCGCTAATCTTGCTAAGGCTTTCTTTTTAGAGGCGCCTTCTTTCAGATCATCTTTTTTGATCCCATGCTTTTTGATAAGATGGTTTCTTAGATTTGAAGTTGAGGTATTTCGTTTGGCCTCTGTGGTAGTAAATGGGCAACTCTTGGTGACGTCGCATTTAATGAGATAGTTCTTCTTCTTCGTACCTCCTTTGGAGTTGAAGAACGTTACCATCTCTGTCACTTTAAAGTATGACCATAACACGGATGCACCTAACTTCTGTGAGACATTTTCTGGCTCATTTCCTGTTAGAATTCGAGCGTTTTCGACAGCCTCATTAGTGAAGTCTTCATCACAGTCATCACCGTCATCAACGGAGCTTTCCTTATCAGATTTTTCTTGAGAATATCTTTCGTTGACCCTATCCTCATAACCAGCAGCGAGTATCTTGTCAGGTGGCGATTGATTTGGAAATGGCAGCTCTGGATCTGCCGAAGTCCTCTTCTTGATCGTTCTGGCATTATATTGATAGTCGATATCAGATCCTTCACTTTCTGTATCACTGCCTCCATTCATCATTTTGTAGTTAAGAGAAGGGGTATTGCAGCTAACTGGCCTCTTTTGGGATACATCGGAAAGCCCTGAGTTCTTGTATTGCGTTCTGGATGATGAAGTCATAATAGAGTCGAAGTCCAAACTCCAGCAGACAGAAATAGGAGGACGCGTTGAACATCATGAAAAACATGCCCGAGTCGGCCGCCAAAAAAACCTCCTTAATAAAAAAAAAATGAACATACGCGGGAGTCTGGGGCAGTAAAAAGCAGTGAAGTTGTTACCATTATGATCAAACATGGTATGAATATATGCGTAGCAAAAATATAGCATTTAGTTTGCTCCAAAGGGTTGATATTTGAGTTTATTCGAAGTTATTCGTGAACGCTTATTGATGAAAAATATTATATGAAGAATTAGACACATTTTCTTTCCAAAGTATTAAAAAACAGAAGAAATGCCATAAATCGCTTCGAATAATCCAATCCTATCATTATTCAATTCATATCATTAGAGAATCAAGAGCTATAAGCGATTATTTCTTTCGAATAAATCAGGGGCTTCACATCCGTATTCGACTCGAATATATTCGAGTCGAATAAACGGATATTTGTTATTCGATTACATCCCTAGTACGGTGTACCCCGAGAACTGGATCGGTGACATATTCAGCAGTTGCAGAAAGTGTGGGCGCTTTTCTTGGGATTCCGTTGGATTTGGTTTACTTATAAGATTCGGATGTCTTGCATTTCTTGGTAAGCAAAAACTCCAAAAGAGAATCCTTCCTTTCATTGCTCCATGGTATTAGATTGCATTGATGATTGCTGTAAACTATAATTGTGATTTCCATTAGTAGAGGTTGCAGTTTTGTCAAGGAGATTGTTCAGGCTTTCAAATGTTTTATTCCATTAATTCTTTATTTCCTTATTACGTGGTTTGGGACATTTTATTTAATGAGATTCCTGTCTACTGAATATTACAAGAAAGAAAAGGGAGTTCAAAAGAACGAAGAAATAGACCCGCTTTTATGTGGATCTTCGCAAGTTGGTACATGGAAGAAATTTTGCTCCACAAGCTATCAGTACATTGTCACAGAGACATTTATTGGTGCGTCGAATAGCTTTCAACTATGTTTGGCAATTACAATTTCAATTTACGGCTCAGGATCCATCATCCGAGCAATCCATTGCAGCTACGTTTGGCCCGCTGATCGAAATTCCTGTTCTTTTGAGTTTGACTATAGTTGCAAGGTTGTCTAAGCAAGTGTACGTTTGGAGAGATGAAGCTGAGACTGAAGATTTCGAGACTGAAGATTTGCCACTTTACATCGAGTTGTTGGTTGAGTGGTAAGAGGCTTGACAATCGCATCAATTGTCTGCGACGTTGAGACATTACACACTTTAACAAAGTGGTAAGAGATATCAGCCTGATTTGGGATAAATCATAATAAATAATAGCTTACGTGAAATTGACAATCGATTGTATGGGTAGGCTTTAAATTTAATCTTTTGAGTTGATATTTCGAGTTTATTCGAAGATATTGGTTTGCACCTTTTGAAAGAAAACATCATACCGATAACTAGGGGCATTTTCTGGCACAAGCATTAAGAAGCAGCAAAAAATCCTTAAATCGCCTCAAGCAAACAGATACTACAATACTATTAGGGATGAGATCGAATCGAAAACGCGACCAGACCCGCTGGTTTTATTCGAAAGCTATAATGATGTGTATCTTATTTTCCAGTGAAGGTATGAAACTAAAAGTAGTGTTAATCGATTCCTTCGAGCATCTCATGACCATTTTTGATGTTTTTAATTTCTGGGCATGGTCAGGAATCGAATACGAGTTTGACCACCCTGATTTTATTCGAAATATATATTGATGAATATCTTGATATCCAATAAAGCTACTGTCTTAATACTTCTTTTAAGGAATGTTTTGAGATTTAATCACCTAGTTATTGTGGATTTATAATGTATTCTGATAGAAATAGATAAAATTATGTGTATGACAATTCTCACCAGATGTACTGATTCGAATAAGATGAAATAATTTCGAATAATCTAGGATAAGTCCACCAAATTAGGGCTATTTTTCTTGTTAAGGTACCTATATATATATAGTAACTTGGGATGGGCACGGATCACCTTACCATGGATTCGTGATCCGTCACGGATATCCGTTTGTGTATGGGGCATAATTGTCCTAATATTGACATTTTACACAGAGCAATTTATACCTTAAGCTCACAGTATATAAGCGATTCCTTTAAAAGGTCAAGATCTAATTTCTCCACGATACCAATCAGTGATGCCTCTAAATCTTCTTCTGTTATATGCGTTGTAATAGGGATAATAGCCGAAACATCCATCCGTGAACGTTCATGACCTTAAAGTTAAAATTTGATGAGATCATTCTTTCAAGACTAGCTGTGTCTTCTGTGTCCAATCACATTACGTGCTAACGAAAAACTCCGCTCACAACTTGTACTTGTGGATGACAATCCGTACAGTACTCTCGCCATAGCAGCAAGCCTTGGGTAAAGCTTAATCTGTCTCTTCCAATATCCGAGGAAATCATTTGTTGAATTGACAGATCGATCTATATTCAGATAGCTTTCCAATTGTTCTGATATCGAGTCATATGCTTCTTGGTTGACTGTATTACGAGTTAATCATTGTCCGTATAATCTTCAAGATCCTGAATGTGGTCAACGTGCTCATCATGCTGTATCGGGCCTGCATTAAGAGATTGGACAATCTGTCTCCTACGGGCTCCTTAGTTCCTTCCACTTGTCTGATAATCATTATCAGAGCCGCTGGTTTCGGTATCTGTTCCATAGTTCATTTTCTTGTAATCGTATTCCTGTCGCTTTCGACCAGATTTTCTAATGGAGTCTGCCATGATCTGTCGTTCATAAATCCTTAGAGAGCAGACTGAAGTATGTTTTTAACTTTGAATAGAGATATAAAACGGGTAATTGAAAATTTCCCAGATGGAGGACATGAACGCGTAATGAGCGCGATACGCATAATGATATTCATCGAACGAAGCTTACAAGGATTGCCCCGGGATTAATCATGATTCTGAAAAGATATAAGTTGGAATTCCAACATCAAGGCAATCGATGGGCGGACAAAATCTAGTATGAATTTACATTTATGAGAACTCCTGGGAAATTTTTTAAGAAGGCATTTTAGAGTCTCACCAAGTGAAGAACATCTGAACAAAAAAATGAAGTATCCATTTTCACTGAAACAGGGTAAAAATGCAACAGAACACGACCAAAAAGATGTATTTAAAGTAATTAGCATCAGATAATAACCTATTGGATCACTATCAACAGAGATATAAACCAAAGATCTGACGGATAAAACCAGGGGGTCGCTAACCATATCCGTCACGGATGGGATATCGGATAATCCACGGATCTATCCCATCCGTGCCCATCCCTAGATGGTGACCACTGGCTATGATTATGATTTGCACAGGTGAGTGAGGTGGCGAAATTTTAGTCCGCCATTCTCTCTTGGACTTTGGACTTCAAAGAATGCAATATGATCTTCCGAACTATACAGGAAATAAATAGATGGGCGCAATTCTGAGACTGTTTGGCTGACCCCTTATCCTCATCTTGATTGGAAACACCACAATATACAACTAGGTACTGATTCCCAAACTACTATCTTTTGGTTTTCAAGTTTCTACAGTAATGAGCGAAGTTAGCTGGCATTGAGTTCTCCTCTACTCTGCGTATCTTGATCTGTCAAGATTGAAATATCATACATATCATTCAACTTTACCCCTATGATTCATCCAGGCCCTCGTTATATAGGCCAACGTATTCACAGCCATTCCTGCTCCTAGCCAGAAACTATTATTGAAAAAAGAGAACTCTGTGAGTCTATCGTATAGACAGAGGGTTGGAATGATAGAAAGTAAAAGAAACATAGTGTTGGTCCTGATGGTAAGACTTTTCAAGCTATCGGCTTTAATGGACGGAACACAGTATGCAGTATCTGTTAGATTAACTTCAAGTATCTCTAACACAGGAAACACTCTTTGGTTGGGTGGTATATAGAAAGATATTGTCAGATTGAGCCTTTTCAGTTTATGAAAATCAATCAGGTACAATGGAGCACGAAAATTGGTCAGAGTCAGTTCACTAAGGTCTCGGAAGGAAATAAAATGCTCTCTGGCAAAGAGGTTAATGCGAAATATTTGTTTGCCTGGAACCAGTATTGAGAGGGATTTGATGTTTGGTGCACGCAACTTGGATATTGAAGGATAAATATCTTTTAATACCAACGTTAAACTATTTAGATTAGGAGCATGGATATCATGAATGTGAAAGGTGCGATTCAATACTCGAAACTCCATCTCAGATCCAGCAAAAGTGCTGTGGGCAAAGGAAAGACCCCCAGTGCATATCAACTTCTCAGTATTTATGGTTTTATAATCCATAATAAGTGGATGTTCCAGATAGCACGTGTAAAGTGTCTGTATCTCATCGGAATCCAACGGAATACGCTCCACAAGTTCATTAGTGCAATTTTCCAAGTGCAGAGTGCCGATATCTCCAATGTCAAGCTCCTCTCCTTTCTCAACTCCACAATCAGCAAAAGCAAGGTAGGCAATCTCCACAAATATTATTCTGCTGAGATCAATATCACTTTTGTGTAATAATACATATGTAGATTCCTCAACAGTAAATTGAGAATCTGGTAGTAGGTTGACCAGTTTCATGATTCTATCTTCTAGACCTTGACGGTAATCCTCGAGCGTAGTGCCAAAGAAGCTGGAGAGACTGAAATGATTGATTGAACCTGATAAAAGTTTTGCCATTCCTGCAATCTCTGTGTATTTCCTTTGCTCCAATTCTTGAATATCAACAAGATTGATGAGGGACTTGTGTTTAGGGTGTTTTAAGTCTTCCAGCAAGATATTCTTCACCGCTGGGCTGTGGCACTCTGGGTAGGGCCACGATTCTGGCTCAAGAACTATCTGTATCAACCCAATAAGAGGCCTGTTGAGCACGTGAGCCAGTGATTCAAGACCCCCGTAGTCCAGATGCATCATTATCTTGATAATCAGTTCCATCGGTAGCTCAAGAAGCCATCTGGAATTCCTTGGTGTAGGGGTAGGAGCTGTCATATCCTCCCTCGTGCCTTTGGAAAGCGATTTAATGAGGTGAAATGACAACAAATTGTGATTTGTGACAGTGACAGCTGTTCCAACTTATAAATTCCCGCTGCATGTCTGGTAAATTAGATGCTGCAGCCAACACGGTTCGCGCCACATTGGCTGAGAGGTTTGTTTTGTATAACAAGAAACCACAAAACAACAAATTCAAGCACATCAACAACTTACCAGTCCTTTGAGTTGATTGGAAGCAAACCACTAGGCTGCCAATATGGGGAAAAAGCGAAATTCCAAAACCAACAAGAAGCTGACGACTAAGATCAATCGTGTGAAAGGCCCTAAACCACACCAAGGCCAACTTCAATCCCAATCGCCACCGGCTTCAGCATCCAAGAACAAATTGTGGCGGCATGAGGATACTTGGTTTTCACGCAAAGCAAAGACCACTAAACTGATCTTGTTGAATGACATATCTTATGAATCTGTCATCAATCTCTCAGGGTTACTTAGCGGACTGTATTTCGGTTTTGGGTATGTCACATTCCTTCTAAACGATATTGAGGGGAGTACTCTCGTTGAGAAGAGAAAGAACAATGAATTCGGCTTGAATATATCTGAATCTTGTCATTTTTTGGTGAAAACATTGCAATATTCCTAACGGTATACAGTATGGTATTGGCGTTCTTAGTAATACTAAAATTACCAATAAGTTTGAGGCCCACAAAAACTTCTTTGAACTACAGGGGACCAGGCACCCAGCATTTGAAAATCTTGACAATATCATCAACTATCATGGCCCTGTACGCATCTGCATTTCCTGTTATGCTTTTAGTGAAGGACGCTGCTATTTCTATAACCACGAGGAGAGAAAGCACGGGTGCCACAGGGAGAGTTCCAACCTCAGAACTTGCAGGCTTCATGGCCTGGACATTTCTCCTAGTTATGACCATATCTTCCATCTTTGCCTTGCTAATTATCATGACGACCGTGATAACAAACACGATTTTGCCCAACCAAATGAAAATTCCTGATGAAGAGTCGGGTGGTCAAGCCAATACTGGAACGCTACCTACTCATCATGATTTAACATCTCCATCAAATTCCGTTGCCTCATCCCGTGGTTTAGGTGCATGCGGGAGGCCAGATTCAGGTCCCTGTTCAGATTCAGCTTCAACAAATATGGGCGCGTCTGTTAGAGATTCTGGGGTACAATCGAAAGCAGTAACAGTTCATGCGGGCAGCTGTCCGACTCCTACCGTTTCAGCAGTTGTGAGCAACTCTGGAGGACCGATCCAAGACGTTTCCGTTCCAGGGCCAACGTCCGATCAATGTGTTCCCGCAATTGAAAGTGTTTCTTGGATAGAAAACTTCCAATCTGATGGGAATGGATCGATCACAAAGAGAAGAAAGACTGCTTAGAAGTTAGCTCCTGCTCCGTTGCAACAAAGGCATGGATTTCGTAAATAAGAAGGTCAAGTTACTAGATTACACAAGGTTGTAGTAGACATACAGTCATAACTACAGCCATATACCTTTCCAGGAATAGAAGAACCAATGACACATGAAATGATAATGACATCTGCTTTATAGAGTATGGTAAGTCCTGATAGGAAGTAGAAGTGGATTAGTTTGAGAGCTTTGAGTATCAGCACCACCGCCTTGTGAAGAACAATTAGAAGAGCTTGTGTATGGAGCTGATCTATCTCTAATTCTCAAGTTTGTATCACTTCAAAGTTAGATGGACTTATCTGCTCATCCAACTCGTTATAATAATCCCCGCCAGAGTAGAGGAAGTCGATGCCACAGGAATGGTCAATGGCCATCTACGATCTTCACTATTTGAACAAGGGCTAGACACTGCTCTTGAAAAGCATGTGGCAATCCAAATAGGGATGAGATCGAATAACCCCTACGCTTATTCGATATTCGAATCGAATACTCGATCGAATAATTACTTTTTTGGCCATTTTATAGTGTATAGAGTGACAAAATCGGAATCTATAAGCAATGTACATGGTACAAATGGATATCCTCTTTCCAATGGTACCATGTGCGGCACCATAGCTCTAATAGGCTGTCTTGAATGCATCATGTTTGAACATTTCTGCGTTTCAATGAGAACCAGCTATGCAGAAATAACGGCAATACAATGATCTAAATTAGATGTATTATTCTATGAAGTCTTGGCAGATACCTAGAGTATACTGTGCAAAGATTCAAGCTTCTGCAGATAACATCAAGCACCATCCAGTGCTCTTGAAAAGATAGTCGGAAGCGGGTCTTCAGGTTCTTCGGTGTTAAAAGGAATATCAGAGTCTTGTAAGTGTGTAGTGACTGGAAGTTCTTTGGGAATGCTAACATTTTCCAACGTGAGACGATTATATGCTGAGCAAACCAACCTCTCTAAAGTGAGGGGTGATAATCTGTGTCGACGGTGTCCAATCATATGACGGGCTAATGAAAAGCTTCTCTCACAGCTTGTACTAGTTGCAGCAAAAGCAAAAACAACTCGAGCCACTTGGGCTAATCTGGGAAATTTTTCGCCTTCCAATTTCCAAAACCTCAGTGGGTTGAAATCTGTGGTCACACGAGTTCTTGGTGAGTTCATGAAGATTCGCCATTCAGTTTCTATTGAATCATATCTTCCGGCGTTCTGTACATCGTCAGCATGATCAGGATTCACAAGACAGTTCATAATACGTCTGGTAAACGAATCACCATGGATGGCTTGTGCTTTCTTGGATGCCTGAATAGCAGATGACTCTTCGGTTTCAGTCACGGCAAGGACAAGAATATCGTAAATTTGAGAAGCCTTCTCAGAGCACATCCCCAGAATGTTGGTAGCATACTCAGGGAGGTTTTTCTCGATCACTTCGCCCTTATATCTTGGATCCATGGCATTGGACAAATAGACCATATCCATCAAATCCGCCCTTTCAAAGTACTTTGCAAGCTTAGCACATGCCATTCTAGCCGCTGATCTTAAGGACGGAGATATGACAGAATAGTTGCAAGGGACAGCATGAAGTTTAAACAAATCATTGACCTTCGCTGGCGTGGAGGCCTCGGTTATGTCTTTCAAAAGCTCTTCAATATAGAAGAAAGTGTTAAGAGCATCTGAACAAAATGATTGCGACTTGTTGAAGATGCACGTGAAGTTATAGAATGGTTCTAGTATGTGGCGCATTAAAGTGATTTCCTGCCACTCTTTGTTTGAGAAAGCCAAATCAACACCTTGACGCACAGTTTCTCCAAATGGTGCTGAAGACCCCAATTCCTGCAACTGATTCTTGATCCTTTCACTTGCGTCGCTGTAGACTGACTTCAGGTAATCACTTAATGGTTGTCTAAAACGAAGAAACCATACTAACAGTTCGAACGTGGAGTTCCATCTTGTAACAACCTCACCAGGGGGCATTGTGAATGCAATTTTACAAGTTGGCAGAATTCTTTGAACCTGCACCTCTAATAATCTGATAATCTGATGATGGACGCTACCTTGCGAACCTTAGATAAGATATCATTGAACTCCACATATTCGTTCAATAGTGTAGTCGAGAGCAAATGCAAAATATGAGATAAACAGTGGAACCATGTATCTGCATCGAATAGAACGGAAAGTTCTCGAATAGCATCCTCACCTTTCTCAGTTCGATAATTTCTATATAGATTGTCCAGTTCAGTCATCATATTGATGTTGGTTGATGCTCCGTCAGTCGTTATACCGGTGAGCTTTGATGTAATTTTATACTCTTCAAGAATAGCAAAAATTGCCCTAGCAATGTTCTGACCTGTGTGTTGGGAGCCAAACTCACAAAAAGAGAGCAGTACTTCACGGTATGCAAAAGACTTGTCGACAAATGTTCCTATCAAACTGATAAAGTGCTTCTTGCTTGGACTCTGCCAGAGGTCTGTCTGCAAATGAATAGAAACGACTTGATCTGATAACAGAATTTCTTTGACTTCAGCCTCAACAATGGCGCCTCTCTCTCGAAGCTTATTAGACAATGTGGTACGACTCTTGAATGGAAGAGAGATACCATTGACAAGATAAGTATTCTCAAAATCCTTGTTCTCAATCATTTTGAATGGGATGGGGTTGTTTCCGAAAAGCGTCAATAATGATTTGATGAATTTTGCCTTTCTTGAATCATCATTAGATTTCTTCAAACTATCGATGATCATGTTCTTAGAGACCCTGCCAAGCAGCTCTTCACGAGTTGCTGACCCTCGAGATCTTCCTTCCTGAGACTATGCTTTGTCAAAAGGTGATTCCTCATATTGTTATTGGACGTATTTCTTTTATGATCAGTTGTTGAATACTTGCACTTTCCAATTTTGCATTTTTATAGGTTGATCTTTCCTTGACCATTCCTGTCCACGTAAGTAGTCATCAATGGTGTAATGTCAAAGAAAGACCAAAACACAGAGGCTGATCTGTTACCGACGTGGTCCCGTCCCAAATTAGCAGATCTTAGTATTGGAACATCCTTAATTTCAATAACTTCGTTGGCGATTTCATCAGGCTCTTCCTCGTGATCTTCACAGTCAGTTGGGTTAGCTTCCGGTTCATTTTCAAGATCATCATCAGATTCCTCGGCCATAAAAATATCAGCTGGAACCTCGACCTTCTTAGGTCTCTTGGCCACCGATGGATACTCTGTATCTGAACCCTCCGTCTCTGTATCTGAGCCTCCATTCATAGCTTTGTAGTCATACTGTTGCCTCTGTCTCTTGGACTTTTGACGGAGTGCCAACCTCTGCCCATACGGTCTTGGTGGGTTCTTCTTCTTCTGGTATGGAGATCGTGAAGCCGTATATGTGGCCATGATCGTTATTAGAATTTGTGAACTCTTCGTACTTCTTCATCTGTTTTCTCATATAAGAAAATGTGACGCGTCATACTGGACGCGCCACGCACGTGATCACATAAAGCCAGAATAGAGTAAAAAGATATCATAACTAGGAAGACGTAATTTCATCGGCTACATAGGTACTATCTGATATCTATTATCTAAATACTAATCAATGCCTATAGTATAAAGGGAAGTCCTTTTTCCCGAAAATAATTATAATGTAAGCACTTTCAAATGAATATTCGAAATTATTCGAGAGAGGCCCCTGATCAAATTGTCTAACTATAGAATGATACTTGTTTTTCTTCCAAAGGCCTTGAAAATATCAAAAATGATCATGAAATGCTCGAAGGAATCAATTAATGCTACTTTTAGTTTCATACCTTCACTGGAAACTAAGATACACATCATTATAACTTTCGAATAAAACCAGGGGGTCTGGCCACGTATTCGATTCGATCTCATCCCTAATCCAAAGATAACATACTCTACAGGACCATTTACGCTGTCAAGTCTGAAAATCTTGAAAACAGGGTTTGGAAGATCTTTGATGGTCGCTGCCGTTATTGGCAGCTCGGCAAGAGTTTGAGTTTCATACAAGACGGAGCAGTTGAAGAAAAGAATTGAGCTCCTAAAGATCGTTGAACATTGAATTCAGTTAGCGTTGGCCTAGTCTTTTTGATGGTTTCATCTTAGATCAAACGTTTTCGAGTTTCTCCCGTTTTGGGTCCAAAGTGCTTTATTTGTTTACGTTTTGCCCGATTGGGTTAGATTACATAGAAGTCCCGAAACCAGAAAATTCACATTGGGGCTTCACTGGGAAAAAAGTCAATAAAAAGCAGTTTCGTGAGGTTAACCCTTAGAAATTGTGAGCATTTATCCCTTGTTCTATACATATCCACTCTCACATTCGTTCTACAAAGAGTCGATTTCTCTCTCCTGAACTTGATACCCATTACCTTTCTCTCTATTGATTTTGATCTGAGAAGGACCATATACTATACCGTACCCAAGAAGAAATCAACAGAGACCCTGGCGGCCCCACAGAGAATCCTTCTTCAACAATGAACATTTTCAGAACACAACATTCACAAGTCCAGGATGAGAACAAGATAACTACGAAGGAAGTTAAACGGTCACAAATTCCTGTGCGTCGTCCAGCTCTGAGCAACGTTACCAATACCACAAGCACACATCCATCTGCACAGTTGTACAAGCCTGTACATGAGTCAATCTCCACCATCCGTGTTGCGCAAACAAAATCAACAGCAGATGCAGTGAGAGACTCTGGTATCAAGAGACCTGCTAGTCAAGAAGAAAACTTACAACATAAGAGAACCAAGACTTTGGAGTATGACTATAATGATCTCGATGCCGAAGATTGGAACGATCCAACTATGGTTAGCGAATACGTTGTTGAAATCTTCGAATATATGGCCAAGTTGGAGGTGAGATCATTACCCTTGGCCAACTACATGGAGAAACAAGTCCACCTAACAAATTTTATGCGTGATGAACTGGTTGATTGGTTGAACGCGGTCCATTTCAAGTTTAAATTACTCCCCGAGACTTTCTTCATTGCTATTAATGTTGTTGATAGATTCTTGAGTCGTGAGATTGTCCTGCCACAGGCGTTGCAATTGGTTGGTACTGCTTCTCTGTTCATTGCTTCTAAATATGAAGAAATTTATTCACCAAGTGTGAAGAATTTCGCACATGAGAGTGGATGTACTGTGGAAGATATTCTGAATGCTGAGAAGTATATACTTGAAGTGTTGGATTTTGATATGAGTTACCCAAATCCTCTGAATTTCATCAGAAGAATCTCCAAAGCAGATGATTACGACGTCAACACTCGTAACATTGCCAAATACTTCATTGAGATCAGTGCTATTGATGTGGAACTCATTGGAGTGAAACCTTCTCTATGTGCCGCTGCTGCCATGTATCTGAGTCGTCGCCTGTTCGGGAAAGAGGAATGGGATGGTAATTTAATCCACTATTCAGGTGGGATCTCAGAGAGCGAATTGATGCCAGTGGCTCACCAATACTTGAGATATTTGATCCAGCCTGTGCAACATGAGTGCTTCTTCAGAAAATACTCGAGTAAGAGATTCTTTAAAGCTTCTGTTGTTACAAGACAATGGGCAAAGCAAATGATGAGAGAAGGTGAGCTTGAGGAGATGTGAAAGTGTACACTAATGACCTTGATCTTTTTATACCCTCCAATTGATACCATGATGATTGCTGTTTCCTAACTACTGTAGGGGGTTACTTTCCGATACTGTGGTCGATTGTATGGCATCTCGTTCATTCAACATTAAACTCGCTAACTTGTTCCCATACAGGCTTCTTCTCCTCTAGCGTATCTACCGATGAAATCTCCTTAGCTTTACTCACCTGGATGAACTTTCCGAATAGCTCAAACCCAGACATGTTATCAATAGCACTCTGAGCATCTCCTATATCTTGGAACTGTACATCGATGTAGGAAGAGTGCTGTGTTATGTTAAGGATGTTTCCGAAGCTGAGGAACAACTGGTGGACTGTGTCCATTGTCTCCTTGTTGCTCGGTATGTTTGATACTCTGACTGTAGACATTGCTGCTATAATATGGCTGATAGGACAAACAACAAAGTTCATGTTTGTCCTGGCCTTTGAACCATGTTTGGGTATGTAACAGTGTTTCCCAAACCGAGATATTACGTAAGTATCTTACGTCATCAGCTGGCCGTTTCTTTTTCTTATTCCCAGATCTTCCACTGCTGCGGCCCCCTGTGGAGGGTGATGAGCCATGAAGTCTGAAGTCACAATGCAAAGGATGATGTATGTGTGCTCACTGTCAAATGGTGATGATGGCATATTATTATGTAGTAATTTCTTGTTAATTGTGTACTATGTGCATACGGTCATCGATATCCTGCCTGTCATGTGTTCCTTATCCCCAACTTTCAACCCACAATGTCTCAAGTAGCCACACAACCAAGACTTGAGCACGACTCACGAGTGGAGTCCACATCACAGAGTTGTATTGCACTTGTCGCAATAGTGTGGATCTTTCATCTCATGGTTGTACAGCATATCCACAACGGTCGTATGGGTTCTAGAATAACCCTAACTTAATATCTCAGCTCTGGAGGAGCCGACGGCTTCAATTTGCACGGCGTACGGCAAGCGAATGGCACTCTGTGTTTGGTAGCGAGAAAAGAGATCTATAGCCACTCCTTTGGAAGGGCAACCTTGGCTTACCTGATTAGGATATCCTTGGTGCTACACGGGTGCAATTTCTTGCATCAACATTAAATTATCTGTTTATAAACATCCCTCTTGATGGTATAGGTTGTTTTATCTCGTGACACCTCAAACCGTTTGTGTCAAATTTGATGTGCACCCCTAAAGCCTCATGTTTGACGGTTGAAATTTTTTCAAGCGGCATCAAAAGAAAGTATAAAACTGCACAAACTGTGGCTCTTCTTATGAGAAAAGGTTCAGCGTCGTCCAACAATGTATAAAGACTCTCTCGCTGGCTGTAGTTTCTTCCTATAGATCCCTCCCATGCCATATCTCTATTATTTCTTTGTTAGAAATGAGCTCCTCCAAAGAGTCTATCAAGGATACTCCTAGTATCGATATTGAAGATGTCTTCATCACCAAGGAAGAAGACAAAGGTTATAAAGATCTGGGGTATATCAGTGCCACTGCCTTGATCGTGAATAGAATTATCGGAACCGGTATCTTCGCTACGCCTTCCACTATTGTCCTCCTGTTGAATGGGTCCATTGGCCTTGCATTGATCCTTTGGGTTGTTGGTGCATTGATTGCACTTAGTGGATTGTACGTTTACATGGAATTTGGATCTGCGATCCCTAGAAACGGTGGTGAGAAGAACTACCTGGAATACGTCTATCAGAAGCCAAGGTTCTTGATCACTGCTATGTATGCCTCGTATATCTTCTTCCTCGGTTGGGCCGCTGGTAATTCTATTATCTTTGGTCAGTACATTTTGATTGCAGCTAATGTTGAACCTACAAGATGGAGTGAAAGAGGTGTTGGTATTGCCGCCATTTCATTTGCTTTTTTGGTAAATGGGTTACATATTAAGACTGGTGCCTATTTACAGAACATTTTGGGTATTTTTAAGATTGGTGTTGTCTTGTTTATCGTTGTCACCGGATGGGTTGCCCTTGGAGGTTGGAAGAAGACTGATAACTTCCACGATTCATTTGCTGGTAGTTCAGGCGCCACTGCCTTTGGTGTCGTGAATGCTCTTTATAACATCATCTGGAGTTTTGTCGGTTATTCCAATGCCAACTATGCCCTTGGTGAAGTTAAGAACCCTGTCAAGACTTTGAAATTCGCTGCACCAATTGCCCTTGTTTGTTTGGCCATCATCTATTTCTTTGTCAATGTTGCCTATTTTGCCATTGTTCCTAAAGAGACGCTGATGACAAGTTCAACTATTTTGGCTGCTGATTTCTTCGAGATTGCATTTGGTCCTACCGCTAAGAGAGCGTCGAGTGTGTTTATCGCATTGAGTGCTCTTGGTAATGTTCTCTCTGTTATCTTCTCCCAAGGGAGAATTATCCAGGCATTGGGCCGTGAAGGTGTGCTTCCATTCCCTAAGTTCTTTGCTACTTCAAGGCCATTCAACACACCATTTGTTGGCTTGTTGCAACATTGGATTGTTTGTATTGTGACCATTGTCGCTCCACCACCGGGAGATGCCTATAACTTCATCATGAACCTGATTTCTTACCCTTTGAACGTTGTCAACTTCGTTGTTGGTCTGGGTTTGCTGTATTTAAACATTCAGACACGCAGAGGTAAGTTGGAATGGAAGGCACCAATTAGATCACCCTTACCGGTGACTGTGTTCTTCATCTTGGCCTCATTATACTTGATTGTGGCACCATATATCCCACCAACTGAAGCCGAGAAGGGTATGGTTTACAACGATATCCCATACTACGTTCACTGCGTTGCTACATGGGCCATTTTTGGTATTGGTGCCCTGTATTGGCTAGTCTGGGCACGTATCCTACCATGGAAGGGAGGCTACAGATTGGACGTGACAGAGGTGATCGGAGAGGATGGCTTCTGGAGAAAGGAGATTATCAAGGTTTATGATTGAATGTGTTTTGCTTTGTTGTCTTCTTTGGCGGTTTTTTGATTGCAAGTTTTCTGATATTTTATGCTGATTTGTAGAGAGATAAAGATTCGGGGGGATGATGTACCGGTCCGGCTAGCGGTGTTAGATCATCAAGATGGATGAGTCCCTCCGATGGATAACAGCATAGTCATCCTACAAAGTATAATAGATTATTGCCTCCAGTGTCGCTGTCTATGCGGTCAGATAACATATTCCGTTGAGCCCTCTCCCTCTGTGTCCCCTCCAGCCTTCCGGCCTTATATCTTGGTTACTCTGCTGACTGACTAACCCTACCTATTTAGTTGTGCCCTAGGCGTCGGACCCACACTGAGACGGACCGCGACATACTGAGACGGACTCCTTGTTTTAGCCCCACAACTCGGAACTCCGTGCGCAGATTTTGTGTCGTTCCCTTTCGAAATGGCAGCCAGACAGGCAGGACGCAGACGAGGTGGCGGCTAACTATGTGGCGTATTCTTAAAACGCAGAGAGCGAAGTGACGATCTGTATTTGTTGATGATACGTTTGTGGAGTATATGGGCTGAAGGGAAGAGGATGGGAGGAAAGGGACAAGTGGAAAGAGAGTGTGTATGTGGTGGGGGTGGAGATTTACCGTCTGTTGGGTTGTGTTCTCTAGAAGGACACGGCCATTGCCCTGTGTACCATCTCATCTATATTCGGATCTGCTGAATCCCGATCGATCCCAATCCTACGGCCAACAGCACAACCTTACCGCCCAGTGCTGACGCTCCACGTTCCACACGTGACGCACACAGACACCCAGCCCAGCTTCTGTCGTTGTCGCTTTCACACTCGCTCCCGCTGGTGGGGAAAGTTCTCCCGCTGCCTCTCTCTTTTTTCTGTCGCCTTCCCTTTTTTGGCAGTTAATGATCACCCAGGCGGAGACCTCCTCAGAGGAGCTTGGGGGGAAGGTATAAAGCACAACAAATTCTTTGTTCTTCCTTTCTCCCTTTATCCCATTTCTCGCCACCTTTTCAGGAATCGAGTATTAAAGGGCTAGGGAAATCCTTCGAGAAAAGAACATCTAGCAGCCATGTTCAAGACAACTATAAGAAAGATGGCGCACACCACCATCACCACCGCCGTGAGAAACCACTCCCATTTGCCGCTCTCCGCGACTATCAAATTGCCTAATGGGCTTTCCTATGAACAGCCAACCGGGTTGTTCATCAACAACGAGTTTGTGCCTTCCCGTCAGGCGAAGACCTTTGAGGTGGTGAACCCTTCCACCGAGGAGGAGGTCTGCCATGTCTATGAGGGCCGCGAGGACGATGTGGAGATCGCTGTTGATGCTGCCGAAAAGGCCTTTAAGTCCGGTGTCTGGTCGAAAGTGCATCCACAGGTGAGAATGAGAGCCATCAACAAGCTTGCTGACTTGATGGAGCAAGATGCTGAGATCTTGGCGTCCATCGAGTCCTTGGATAATGGTAAGGCTATCCAGAGCGCACGTGGCGATGTTGCTTTGTCCATTGCGTACCTCAGATCTGTCGCTGGTTGGGCCGATAAGGTGGATGGTCGTGTTATCGAGACTGACCCTGAACACTTCACCTATACCAAGCGTGAGCCGATCGGTGTCGTTGGCCAGATCATCCCATGGAACTTCCCATTGTTGATGTGGGCTTGGAAAGTTGGTCCTGCCTTGGCCACTGGTAACACCATAGTCCTCAAGACTGCTGAGTCTACTCCGTTGTCCGCATTGTATGTTTCCCAGTATGTCAAACAGGCTGGTATTCCAGCTGGTGTCTTGAACATTGTCTCTGGTTTCGGTAAGATTGTCGGTGAGGCCATTGCTTCTCATCAAAGGATCAAGAAGGTTGCCTTCACAGGTTCTACCGCCACTGGCCGTCACATCATGAGAGCTGCCGCATCTTCTAACTTGAAGAAGGTCACTCTTGAGCTCGGTGGTAAGTCTCCAAACATTGTGTTTGACGATGCTGATATCGAAAAGACTGTCCAGAACTTGCTCGTTGGTATCTTCTTTAACTCTGGTGAAGTTTGCTGTGCTGGTTCAAGATTGTACGTCCAAGAAGGTATCTATGAGAAATTGCTCGAGGCTTTCAAAACTGCTGCCGAGGGAGTGAAGGTTGGTGATCCATTCGATGAAGCCACTTTCCAAGGTGCTCAGACTTCTCAAATGCAAATTGATAAGATCTTGTCCTACGTGAAGCTGGGTCAGGAGGAAGGTGCTCGTATCATTACCGGTGGTGAAAGATTGGGTGACAAGGGTTACTTTGTCAAGCCAACCATCTTTGCCGACGTCGAGGAGAACTTCAAGATTGTTAAGGAGGAAATCTTCGGTCCAGTTGTCACCATTACCAAATTCAAGACCATTGATGAAATCATTGACAAGGCTAACGACACCTCTTATGGTTTGGCTGCTGGTATCCACACCACTTCTTTGTCTACCGCTATCGAAGTTTCTAACAGATTGGAGGCTGGTACCGTCTGGGTGAACACTTATAACGATTTCGACCCACAGACTCCATTCGGTGGTTTCAAGGAGTCGGGTATCGGCAGAGAAATGGGTACTGAGGCTTTGGATAACTACACTCAAGTCAAGGCTGTCAGAATGAAGTTCTGAGGTGTTAAAACCTAGCAGTTCGAAGTTTCTATAAGGGATTTGAGATCCTTTAATTTATCTGAATTGAAACGTTGATTTTTGTTTCTGATTGTTAGTTTGTCTCGATCGCATCTCTGATTCAGGCAGGATATACGAACGCAGTGCAGAGCATCAAAAAGTCTTTGTAGAGTGTAGCTTGTGGGAACACCTGATAGTGGTGTGGGGGGAGAGTTAACAGGAATTTCTCAGAAGTCACTGGGTCCAAGGACCAATGATTAATCTCATTATCGCTTAAGTCTTTGGGAATCAGAACACCTTCGGTTCTCGATCTTCCCTTGTCACATTCTCTCAAGTTTGACGGTGTCAATGAGATGGATGGGTTACCACCGTTGCGGACTCGTACAACACTCAAGTTGGTTGACAAGATTCAGAAAGTCCGCTAACAAATTCAAGGCCAATGAGTGGAATGGCATGAATCATCGGTTCACAGGCATAAAATTGGTGCTGAATGCTCGCTATCATGGTTCTTCCAACCTTACTAATCACGACCGCAAAGTCGATACTCTGAACATAACGAAAAGCAGAAAACGACAAGCATATTAAGCTACAATGTTGAAATTTATCGGTTTATGCCTTCTATTAATTAGTATCAGCGGGACTTTTTGATTGTTGTGTTCGATATTCAAATTCAATACCGCCCTTTCTTGGTTTCGGAGAGGCGCTCCCTTCAACTCATTGGGAAAGAACTACAGAAAACCGAGCAACCAGGTAACAAGGAGGAAGAAGAGGACTATACAGATGAATAAATGACGCAATGTGTGTACTTAGGATTTGAACTGATCAAGCAGTAGCGTTAAATTCGCCTTCTTCCAACTTTGTCAACTTCAATGGATTACCTGTAACTCTAAAATAGATATCCTTCACATCCTCGGTCACTGATTCGAAATGAGAAGAGGCATCATAGGACTTAGAGATGAAGATGCCATCCTTTGAACCATCTTCCAGCGGTTCAAACAACTCCGACAGACCCATAAATGTATGCTCAAAAGATTTCAAACCCAGGAGCTTGAAAGCAGATTCCAATTGTATATGTGGTGGTTTATCGCCCTCAATGATAGAAGAGACAATGGCGATGTTCTTTCCCTGTGGAGCAACTTTATGTTCTGAACCAATGAGGGCAACATAGATATCATTCTTACGCCCTGTCTCCTTGCCCGTAAAGATTATCTGCCCAGAAGATTCACCATTCCTCAAAGGCAATTGGTCCACAATAGAGATAGTTCTGATAACCTTCTCGCCCTTCTGCACTTTATCAGGGAAATAAGTTGGATCGGCAATGACGATTGGAGCCTTTGCCACATGTTCTTCTCCATCAATCTCCACTTTGACACCTGAAAATTTGCCATCTTCGTACAACACCTCTTTCACAGGGGTACCCAACATGAAAGTACCACCATATATGGCACTCAAACGACTGAATCCTTGAGGTAATTCACCCAATCCGTACAATGGGTACAAGTATGGTGATTTACCGTAACGTGCCACAGACTGACAATAGAGGATCACTCTCTCCACGGCTTCGCGAGCAGGTTGTTGCAAATACTCATCGTTATCATAGAGTGCCATCGCATGGCCGATAAAATTCTTGGTACCTTCTTCTAAGCCAAATTTGTTATAGACAATATCGGTGGTATCGGTATCCAAGTTAAGGCCCTTATGCGTAGCAGGTTCATCCTCTTTGTAATTGGCAACCCATTGTAAAAAGTTTTTCAAGCGTCTCTTCTCAAACAATCCAATGAGACCACTCGAAATCGCTTCATATTCGGTGGCAGGGACTTTCGAAGGTTTGCCGTATCTAAACACAAAAGAACCATCAATCTGTTTGAATTCGACATAACGAGTGACATTTGTATGTACCAAGATGTTTGTCAATTCACCATCTGCCATCAGGAACTTTGGGATCAAGTCAACACAGTAGTCACGAGAACGACCCAATGAAGAATCTGGTTCCTTACCTGGTTTGAACTTGTCGTATAGCTGTTGCAAGTTGAGCGACGCGGACTCACCACCGTAGTAGTCCTGGCGGTCAATGTGCAGGATCTTCTTACCCTCTACAGAGAGCAGTCCGGAGAGAACACACTCTGTGAGACCTTTGCAGTTGTTAGTAGCGGATCATCGACCCTCTTCACATCATCAAAACCTACCTGTTCCTGTGGAACTTCTGTTAGTCTTCTTCGGCACTCAGTTCCTGGATGTCCTGCAAATACTCACCTAGCACAATCACGTCGTAGTTCTCATCCATTGTTACTGTTCCTTGTACGTCAGCAGTCTTGTGTTTAATAGTCAACAAGGGGGTGAAAGCGTATGTTGTTTGTTGTGTGCCGTCGTTCAAATTGCTGGGGGGGGACACTGCGAGATCCGACTTCATTCACGAATTCCGAGAATCTAATGACTAATTGATTATGTCACCATTTCAACTTCCGACTCCAAATCCTCTAACCCTCGGAAAATTCCTTTTCGGGATTACTACTAACCAATGACGTAATATGCCGGACGAGAAACAACACCGTGTAGCTGTGTACCTTTGAAGAGTTTTAAACCTTTGGCAACATTCCATTCCCTTGAAGCACCCTTATATAGGAACAGGGGCGTTGGCTAGATTCTGAATTACAATTATAGAGCTTCCACAAAGAGGATAACTCAATACTGTGATAAAACATACATACAGAGATAAGAGCAAGTTTACCTTATCATGGCTGACGAGTACCAGGAACTCACAGTGAAAGATTCCTTCCTTGTGGGAAAGCCGCTGCTATACTTCACAACATGTTTTGTTTCGATGGGTGTGCTGCTATTCGGTTTTGAACAAGGTGTGATGTCTGGGTTGTTGACTAATGAAGACTTCAAAGACTATTTCAATGACCCATCAAGTGCAGCAATCGGTACTATGGTTGCCATATTGGAGGTTGGTGCCTTGATATCGTCGTTGCTTTCGGGTAAGATCAGTGAGAAAATTGGAAGAAGGCGTTCCATCAGATATGGCTCTCTGATCTTTGCCGTTGGAGGTGCCCTGCAGGCTTTGACACCAAATTTCACCCTGCTCACAATAGCGAGATTCATTTCAGGTCTTGGTGTTGGATTATTAACTACCGTGGTGCCAGTTTATCAGAGCGAAATCAGTCCGAGTGAACATCGTGGGAGGTTGGCTTGTGTTGAGTTCACAGGTAATATCGTAGGCTATGCCTCCTCGGTATGGGCTGACTACTTTTGTTCTTTCATAGATGGTAACATGGCTTGGAGGTTACCATTATCCATACAGTGCTGGATCGCTCTAGCCTTATATCTTGGTTCTTATGTCATCGTTGAATCCCCAAGATGGTTACTAAATCATGATCATGACGCTGAAGGAATTGTCGTGATTGCAGATTTGACCACAGGAGGGAATGTTCAAGATGAGCGTGCTCGTAATGAATACAGAGAGATTAAAGAGGCTGTGCTAATGCATAGACTAGAAGGTGAAAGCTCTTATAGATACATGTTCAAACGCTATAAAAGAAGAGTTTTGATTGCAATGTCCTCACAGGCGTTTGCTCAGTTGAACGGTATCAACGTCATCTCTTACTATGCTCCCTTGGTGTTTGAACAAGCAGGCTGGAAGGGTCGTGATGCCTTGTTGATGACTGGCTTCAACTCCATAGTTTATGTCCTAAGTACACTTCCTCCATGGATCTTGGTGGATAAATGGGGGAGAAGACCTATCTTGTTAAGCGGAGCAATCATCATGGGTGTCGCCTTGACATTCATCTCGTACTCTATGTACGTAAACACCGAGAGGACAAGACATCTTGTTGTTATATTGGTTATCATCTTCAATGCAGGTTTTGGCTATTCATTTGGGCCTATTCCATGGCTATACCCACCAGAGATTGCGCCACTGAGCATCCGTTCCAAAGTTGCTAGTCTGTCCACTGCTTCAAATTGGGCTTTCAATTGGCTTGTGGGTGAAATGACACCTATATTACAGGAGTTGATTACATGGAGATTGTATCTAATCCATTCCACATCATGTTTTATTTCCTTCTTTGTGGTTTATCTGTTCTATCCGGAGACTGCAGGTGTCAGTCTTGAAGATATGGATTCTATCTTTGACGATAAGTCATCAACTTACTCATCACATGGCTCAACCTTTCAACCTGTTGATACCGAAGCCCAAAACTCCGATAGACAGCTTTCTGGTGCGGCAATGGCAAGACAACAGGCTTTATTGCAACCCACTCAGAGTTATGCATCACAAACACCACTAATTGGTGGACCTGGCAACCCTGCTGGATCTCTGGCAAGACAGAAATCAGAATCTTCGTTTCGTGCACAGTTGAATGCATTCCAACAGGGGAAACAAACTTCACAGTTTAGTGTGGAACCTCCTGGTATTGAAGAGATTGTTAGATTCAAGAACAGCGATCAGAACTCTATAAGTTCCTCGTTGAGACGTGGCAGTGCCACAATGAGTAACCTTATGGGTAAAGTCCTAAATAAGAAAAAAGCAACCGAAGATGAAGAAGCATTGGCGGCGAGTGATCAGGAATCAGTCGCCTCTACGCATAATTGAATCAAGATATCCACATTCCGTTTTTATTATTACTTCCCTCATTGTGGGTTCGGCAGTCTTCTGTAGCATTTCACATACTTCTCACCTTTGTTTCTTGCAACTTTCTTGCCTTCTTCTGTAGCTTCTCTCATGATCTTGACACATGTATCTTGGGCTTCCCATTCTTCACCACATCTCTCGAACAATGGATGTTCATCCAAATGTTTCACCATCCATTCGTGTAGATCTAAGACGTCTGTGATTGTATAGATGATACCGCCTTCTTTCAAGACAAATGCGTACTCTGACAGCAATGTGTTCGTGATGATTCTAGCCTTGTGCTTTCTTTGCTTGAAATGTGGATCTGGGAAGCAGAAGAACATCTTCTCCAACTGTGATTGATGGAAGAAATTTGGTAGAAACTTCATAGCATTACCCCTAAGGACATTGATATTTTGATAGCCTTGAGTCTCAACACTCTGTTGTCTAAGAGCAATGATACGGTCCTCCACGTAATGTGTCACCTGAACACGGATCTCCATTCCGAGAATCAGCTTATCTTGGAACTCTGGTGAAAGATCAACCATAAGACCACCAAATCCGCAACCGATATCTGCAATCTCCACTCTCTTCGTCATCTTGCCAGTAGCCTCGTCAACGTAGCGTGGATAAAGTTTGGTCCAGTCCATCTCATCAGGTGATTTTGGATATTCCAATTGATGGTCACTAAAGGGGTTTGAGTGTGCCCTTTGTCTGTAAAATCTCTTTCTTGGTAGTTCGACATCTGTTGCTGGTTCTTCTATTCTCACATGTTTGAGGTTCTTTCTTGTGTTCTCCTGCTTCTCTCTGTAAGCTTGACGCTTGGCATACGCCTCACTTTGTAGCTTCTGCAACTCGTTCTTGTTAATCCTCTCAGACATTGTATTGCTCTTAGAACTCTTATGCATTTATTTTCTTTCACTGTTTTGACACTGAAAAATTCTTCGAGGATCTGCCACCCATCGCCCGTGTCAATAAAAGCAGAAATTCCGGGGTTTCGGCTGTCGGATTTTACCTGATTAGGATGAGGTTCTATAGATAAGGGGATCTTTTATCCCTCTTAAACTGTTGAATTGACCAATGGCCACTTCTGAGAGCTTTACCGAATCCATCATAATCTTCTTGTAAAGTTCGAATCTGATATAATCTCCTACCCTTCGTAGAAGCGCCCATATAATTTCCCCTGTCTGACCGTTTTACCCCCCCCCCCCGTCTGTACATATCGCATTGGTCTTAGGCACTACACATGATTTCAATTGGCTATATTGTCGGAACAAGTATTTCTGTATCTGAATTTACAAACAATTGATCAAACCTCGAGATATCTTTAATAATCACCAAATTACCCTCACCATGACCTCTCCCCTGGCCAGTTTGACACTTTCCGCCGAACGTGCAGCGCATGCATCTTATCGCCTACCCAGCCAATGAAAAGACACGAAGAGGACACCGGCGAGAGATGGGGCATCACTCGACAGACATATGCTTGTTACCAATTAGGCAAATAGCGGTGCGATTGTTCATCATGCAGGATCAAGACTCAAATCACTCCTGTTTTTGTGCACATACCACTATCACTATCAAATAGCCGCATGCCCTCATAAACTACGGTTTCGGCAGTTTGGCTATCTGGTTATCTGATGCAAGCATAGATAGATTGTTGAAAACTTTTTCAAACACAACTTATAAGAGAGTAATACACTCTCGTCTCTTCCAGTATGACAACCCTAAATTCCCACTGCAACGAACAGGCAAAACAATATGGTGCTTGAAGGTTCTCCTCTCCCACAAGGCGCGGGCTATGGTATGGTCTGTGGTCTTGGTGCGGTGTTCTCATTAGGTATGATCTCCATCACTGCTATGCTTAAACGTTATCAAAAGGAGATCATGACAGCTGAAGAGTTTGCTACTGCTGGCCGTTCGGTCAAAACCTCCTTAATTGCTGCTGCTGTTGTGTCTTCTTGGACTTGGGCCGCTACTCTTTTGACTTCCACCACACAGGCATATCTTCACGGTATCTCAGGTGGTTACTGGTAT
This sequence comes from Williopsis saturnus, assembly GCA_003709245.3. Classification (NCBI taxonomy): domain Eukaryota; kingdom Fungi; phylum Ascomycota; class Saccharomycetes; order Phaffomycetales; family Wickerhamomycetaceae; genus Williopsis; species Williopsis saturnus. Next base: position 91,858 of record PPNR03000034.1, on the reverse strand, counting down.
GGTGCTGGTGCTTGTGTCCAAGTCATCTTGTTTGCTACGTTGGCTATTAAAGCAAAGCAGATTGCCCCAGAAGCTCACACTTTCTTGGAAATCATCAAAGCTCGTTATGGAAGAGTTGGGCATGGTGTCTATTTGTACTATGCCCTCGCTACAAACATTCTTGTGACCGCTATGTTACTGACGGGTGCCTCTGCCACTGTCTCTTTCCTTACAGGTATGAACACCATCGCCGCAATTTTCCTCTTGCCATTGGGTATCGTTGCATACATCCTCTATGGTGGTATCAAGTCTGTGTTCCTCACAGATTACATCCATACTGTGGTTATCATTGTGATTCTCTTACTTTTCGCCTTTGAAGTGTATGCTGTAAATCCTCTTCTGGGCTCTCCGGCTATCGTTTGGGAGAAATTGACAGCTTTAGCTCAGACTGAACCTGTCTCAGGTAATCAGGATGGTTCATACCTGACATTTAAGTCTCATAATGGTGGTCTTTTCCTCATCATCAATCTATGTGGTAACTTCGCTGCTGTTTTTATGGATAACGGTTACTGGCAAAAGGCCATATCTGCCTCTCCTGCTTCGGCTCTGCCAGGCTACGTTCTTGGTGGTCTTGGTTGGATTGCCATTCCAGTTGTTGTCTCCACCACCATGGGTCTGGCCTGTAGAGCCTTGGAATCGTCACCATCCTTTCCTTACTATCCTGGTTTAACTACTGCTCAAGTCGACGCGGGCCTGGTGTTACCAGCAACTGCTTACACTCTTTTGGGTAAAGGTGGTGCCGTTGCCTCTCTGTTGCTAGTCTTCATGGCTTTCACATCTGCAATGTCCGCTGAAGTCATCTCCGTGTCATCTATCTTCACCTATGATATCTACAGATCCTACATGAACCCAAGAGCTTCTGGTAAGCAATTGATGTGGGCTAACTATATCTCTGTCAGTGGTTTCACTCTCTGTATGATTGGATTTGGTATTGGCCTCCATTATTCCGATGTATCATTGGGTTTCCTTTATAACTTTATGGGAGTTATCATTGCCTCTTCTGTCATCCCTGCAACACTGACCTTGTTCTGGTCTAGACAGACCCTCTTGGCTGCTGCTGTGTCTCCAATCATTGGTTCCGTCGTGGCACTCATTGGGTGGATCGCCGCTGCAAAGGGACTTTATGGTGCTGTTACATATGATAACCTCTTCATGGACAACGTGATGCTTACAGGTAATCTTTTGGCATTGCTTGTGCCAGGTATCTTCAGTCCGCTGTTCACATTTGTGTTCCCAGGTGAGCCTTTCGATTTCAATCTCTTGCGAAAGAGTATCCATAGAGTAGATGAGACTGAAGAGATTATGGAAGCTGAAGGGGAACTACCACTGGGAGATGATGAGAAGAACTTGGCTCCAGTGACATCTGTCGCTACAATTGGCAAGAGATTGGCTGAGAGTGAGAAGGAGAGACTCTTGATGGAAGAGACTGCACATTTAGCTAAAGCTTCTAAGTATGCTGGTTATCTGACAATCTTCCTCTTTTTGGCTTTGATTATTGTCTGGCCAATGCCAATGTACGGAAGTGGTTATATCTTCTCAAAGAAGTTCTTCACTGGCTGGATCGTTGTCTGGATTATCTGGCTCTTCTTCACATCTTTCCTAGTGTGTCTTTTCCCACTATGGCAAGGTAGACACGGTATCTACACTACTCTTAGAGGTATTTATTGGGATCTTACAGGACAAACGTATAAGCTCAGAGCTTGGCAAGCAGAGCATCCGGAGGAGTTGCATGTTGTGCAGAGTCAAATCAGTGCTGCTATACGTGACCAAGATCGGGAGGATATCATTGGTAACATTGATGATGAGCTCGATAGTCAGAATGATTTGAAATTACATTAAATATTGAATTTTATGCCCTTTTGTACAACATTCCGTAAGTTGTGAGACATTTTGAGTTTTTGAACTGACCTCCTTCAGCTCAATCGAAGATGATGAGATTTTTCTAGCGTGTAATGAGCTTAGAATGAGCTTATAATGAGCTTAGATTGATCTTATATTGTAGGGAACTTTCTGCCTTTAATAAATATCCGCTCGCCGTCGAAACCTTTAATATATACTTTCATTTTGTTTATTTTTAAATTGAACTATTGGGGCCTTCTTATCAAATCTCCTAATCAATAGTCAAAATTCCTTTCTACCAAAAGGTATACTAAATTATAATAAAGCACTAAACTTTCAGCTACGTTAAGTGTTAAAGGAAAGATTTATTATCCCAAAATTCTCTCTTAAGAAATATATAAAGAAAATACAATCTCTGTCCCTCTTTCTATGCCCAATATTCGTTGTAGCACAAAAAACCTCTACACCAAGTCGCCATTGATCGCCATGATTGCTCGCCGCGACAGGCCCCTCAAATTCATGGGGAAACTCACGGGACATCACTAATAGCCGAACCACCAAATAACAAGGTAAAGATGCCTGAATCAGGCCCAGAGAAGAGTTCAGATAGGGCGCTATCGCCCGTGAGAATTGCCCGGACGTTTACAATTGAGCCGCTACGCAGGACGCTCTCACCGATTGCGTCGGCAAGTGCCACTGTTAAGGGAACAACCCAAGATGCTTTGAGTAAGTCATTGTCCTTGGTGAAGAGACGCACACGGAAGGAGAGCGATGCCAGCGCTGATGATGACTTTGCCAAACCAGCCTATATGGCGAAGAGCTTTGTGTCAATGTTGACGACGGCTTCGATGTACAATGGCAATGTGTCTGATTTGGTGAATGAGGAGGTGTTTGATACGAATGTTGAAGAAGACGAAAGTGATGGTGAAGATAACACACTGGAGCCGGATTCTAATGACGACTCGATTCATGACACTTTGCAAAGATCAACTTTGAATGAGAGACCAGGATCTCTATTTGAACTCTCCATAGTAGAGAAGCTGAACTCGAAGGGATCTACACAAGATCTACGTAGTAGGGCTAAAAACCTTTCGGACAAGCTCCGAGACACTTTTGGAATTAAAGACGACGACATTTTTCTTGCAGAATACTCCTGTTGGTTGCTCAAGGATGTGCTACTTCAGGGACATATCTACCTTACACAATCGCATCTTCTATTTCTTGCTTTCCTACCAAAGTATGATAAAGACAAAAATACTTTGACTGGTAGTTTAGCAATGGAGACAATACCCCCTCGCATGAGTCGATATTGGGCAGTCTTGAAGAATCATACTCTCTCGTTATACAACAAATCCACAGACTTATATTTCCCAGTGTTGACAATTGACTTGAGATATGCTGTGCGTGCTGAAGTGCTTCGCGACTCTTCGAAGAACAACTGGTTCCGTATTTTGACAGAGAAGAGAAGCTACAGATTTCAAGCAGACTCTTCCCATAACGCTAGATCATGGGTTGGAATGTTGAAGAAACACATTTTCACCATCAGAAACAAGGGAGACTGTGTAACAGTCAAGATTCCACTTGAAAACGTTATTGATGCGAGAGAGACTGAGATCATTGATTCTGCCGAAACGATAAGACTTAAAGTATTGGAGGGCAATGGCTCATTCGCGTATGATGACTACATCTTTACGTTTTTCACATCTGGACCAGATGCGTTCAGGTCAATCACCGAAGCAATTGGTAACTTGAAAGAGTCTGAAGAAATCTCATCGATGGGTATCTTATCAGATAGTACAGCAAGACTCAAAGTTATCGAAGAAACGAGGAGGTCAGTGAATCCTCTTAGGTTTTTCAAATCAAAGAGTGGTCCATGTTCTCCATTATCACCGGTATCTCCAACATTTTCAGAGGCTATTCAATCGCCAGACTTGCCGCTTCAAGAGCAGGTTGTCGAGCAATATCTCACAAGAGAGGGTGATGTCGAAGTGATTCCGGATGATATCAGTGATGACTCCCCAGATGAAATCAACACGGGCGATGTGATCGAGGAACTACCTTCAGATTCTTCAGAGATAAGTCCACTGGTCACCAAGAACAGAGCAACTGCGAAGTCCACTCTTAGTAGATGGACACCAAAGATCATCAAGTCCGCTTCATCTATGTGGGTCTCGAACCCCGTGCACTATTCTGAGAAAAATTCATTAGAATGGGGCTCTGAGGATGAGTATTTGGCCAGTGAGGAGGAAAGAGCAATTATGACAAAGAGATTTCAATCTCATTTCTCTCTTTCAGAATCTGATGTGCTAATTGCGACTTATTACGCGTATCTTCACAGAAATATCCCAATGTATGGTAAAGTGTACTTGGGTGAGAAGGAGATTTGCTTCAGATCGCTGGTTCCCGGATTCCACACCAAGATGATTTTGCCTTACATGGACATTGAGAATTGCTACAAGGAGAAAGGGTTTAAGTTTGGCTATCATGGTCTTGTTATTGTTATCCACGGTCACGAGGAGTTATTCCTGGAGTTCAGCTCTAGTGCTGCTCGGGATGACTGTGAATACCTTTTGTTGAAACAGTTGGAGATTATGTCAAGTGTAAGCTCAGCACTAGGATCTGATAACCAGATGACTACTAGTCAAAATTTGGAGGCTGCAAAGATCAAGTTCTTTGAAGATAAGATCCATTCTGAAGCTGGGGTTGAAGTTCCAATCATCATTGAAGATCATCCAATCTTGAAGACTAACATCAAGCCCGGCAAATCTTACAAGTTTACTTTGATGACCATTGGATCAAGGGGTGATGTTCAACCTTATATTGCATTGGGATTAGGATTGAAGGCTGACGGGCATGAGGTGAAGATTGCTACTCACAAAGAGTTTGGCGACTGGATCACGGGCCATGGTTTAGGATTCAGTGAGATTGCAGGAAACCCGACAGAATTGATGGCGTTGATGGTTAGTCATGGTTCGATGAATGTTGGACTTGTACGTGAAGCTTCTGGGAAATTCCGTGGATGGATCTCTGAGCTTTTGGAGACCACTTGGCATGCTTGTCAAGGAACTGAGATCTTGATCGAATCACCATCTACGATGGCTGGTATCCATATTGCTGAAGCGTTGGGAATTCCTTACTTCAGAGCATTCACGATGCCATGGACAAGAACAAGGGCTTATCCTCACGCATTCATCGTCCCTGATGAGAAGAAAGGTGGTAGTTATAACTACTTGACTCATGTGCTCTTTGAGAACGTGTTTTGGAGAGGAATCAGCGGACAAGTGAACAAATGGAGACAAGAGACCTTACACTTACCAAAGACAAATTTGGATAGGTTGAAGCAGAACAATGTGCCGTTCATGTATAACGTTTCTCCTACTGTCTTACCACCTCCTGTGGACTTCAGTGACTGGGTTAAAGTCACGGGGTATTGGTTTTTGAACGAGGCATCTACTTATAGACCATCAAAGGATCTTCTGGAGTTCATCAAGAAGGCCAAGGAAGACGGGAAGAAGTTGGTATACATTGGATTTGGATCTATTGTTGTTTCCAATCCAAAGGAAATGACACAGGCTATTGTCGATTCTGTTGTTGAGGCTGATGTGAGATGTATCTTGAACAAAGGGTGGTCCGAGAGACTTGGTGGTTCATCTAAAATTGAAGTTGAACTACCACCAGAGATATACAACGCCGGGTCTTTACCGCATGACTGGCTTTTCCCACAGATCGATGCTGCTGTACATCATGGAGGTTCTGGAACCACCGGAGCCACGTTGAAAGCTGGTCTACCAACTATTATCAAGCCATTCTTTGGTGATCAATTCTTCTATGCCAACAGAGTTGAGGATATCGGTGCTGGTATTGGGTTGAAGGAGCTCAATGCTAAGAGTATGTCCAAGGCTTTGAAGACCGCCACTACTGATCAGCGAATGATTTCAAAAGCCAAGGTTATTGGCGAGCGGATTCAAAAGGAGAATGGTGTTCAAGAGGCGATCAATGTCCTTTATAGGGAGGTCGAATATGCCCGTGGATTAATATTGGCCAAGAGAAGAGCCGACGGACTGACTGAGCGTTACAAAGAGGAGGAGATTGGAGAGATCCATGATCAGGCTAGTGATGAATCTGGGTCTGATTCGTGGTATCTGGTTGAATAGAGTGGAATGTTTTTATATTCTATTAGGGAAGGTTATTGGGTACTGATATTGAAGGGTTATTGTATTTTTGTGTTCATCTTTGTGTATTATATTACCAATTTGTAACGTCTTCAGCTTCGCCAAACACAGACTCTGTAATCTCTGTAACTGGTTCTTCCTCCCATTCGATACCTTTGGACTTGATGATCTCAGCACACTGTTGTTTCAGGAACTCCATAATCATCTGATTGATGGAAGCAAACTCCAATAGGAAGGCATCATGACCTTCCGGAGAATCAATCTTGACGAGTTTAGCATTCGGCATATGGGCAGCAATAGTTTCTTGTTCCGTGTAAGTGAACAGCCCATCAGAACTGATACCCACAACTAGAGCCGGTTGCTGTAAGGAAGCCAAAAGGGATTCTAAGTCACCCTCCCTATCTCTCGCGATGTCATGAGTATCAAGTTTTCTTGAGATTGCGATGTAACAGTTAGCATCGAATCTATTTATGAATTTGTCACCTTGATAACGTAGATAACTTTGTGCAGAGAAATACGTTTGATGTCTATGTGGGATCGAAGATGACGTTGAAGAAGCTGAGTTGGAAGAATCCTGAGATTCAGACCTTTCTCTGGATTCACCACTGGCCAATTTTCGACCTCTTTTGTTACCCTCGTTGTGGATGGCCCAATGTTCTTCTTGTACATTTGAAGGATGTCTATTTGGAGGTGAGACTCTTCCCTTGAGAGATTTGATCAGGTTAGGGTTCTTTCTTCCGAATCTCTGTTCGAAACTGTTTCTAGAGCGGTATGTTAGCAGAGCGCTCATTCTTGCCGCACCTAATCCAGCAGCTGGTGGATCTGATAAGTCATAGTAACCATCTAAGTATTTAGGGTCTGAATAGATACACTGTCTCTGAGCTTCACTCCAACTGATACACCAAGCTGATTGTCTTGCACTTGTAGCCAATGGAACAATGTTCTTAACATAATGTGTACCGAAGAATGCCCATTCCAAAACGAGCATACCACCCATAGAACCACCAATTACGACAGCAATCTGTCTGACACCCAGAGAATCTAATACCACTTTATGGATCTTCACGTCATCTCTCACGGTACATAGGGGAAACTCTGGTCCCCATCTTTCACCAGTTTGTGGGTTTGTAGTGACAGGTGAAGCTGAGCCATAAGGTGAACCCAATGAGTTTAGGCACACGATGAAGAATTTCGTAGGGTCGAAAGCCCTTCCTGGTCCCAACAGGGGTCCCCACCAATCAGAAACATCGGAGGAACCTGTTAGAGCATGACATATCACCATACAATTGTCTCCATTGTCGTTTATCTTACCCCAAGTCTTATAAGCCACTGGTATTTTGTGGAGGACATCGCCCGACTCGAGCTCAAACTTAGGGACAATGGCGATTTGCTGTCTATTGACGAGCTTGGAGAATGGGTTCTCGGGCTCTGATTCGATGTGTTGGAGCATTTGATTCCTCTGATCGTTCTGGCTGAGGTTCTCCATCTCATCGGCTTTTGTTGTAGATCGATGACTCTGTTCACTCTGTCTGTGATTGTTAAAGTGCACGTGACGAGATGTGACAAAACGGTTAAGGAAGCGATGTTTCATTAGATTGAAGTATAGTCAAACTGATTTATATAAACAATCATAAAGCCTTGAATGCCTGTCTTATGGACTTTAGGAACTGCGACAGATCTCTGTTCTCATTGAACTGGCTGAGAAGATTGTCCACTTGTTGCTGTGGCAAGGGAGGCTCAACAGAATCAATGCTATAGAGATGTTGAGAGACATTTAGCAACAACAAGTACTCTTTCTTTGTATCACGAGGGTCAATGTTGTTGAACACCAATTTCAGCACATCGTCTTTCAACCCTTCGATCTTGAACCCAAGTAGTTGTTCATAGATAATTGTCTCTGGCAGGTCCATCTCCCCTTGCTTCTCTCTATTTTGCTTCAGCTTTGAAAGCTCTTCTCTTCTGGAATACACTTTCTCTCTCAATTCAGCAACTTGTGCCTCCAGGGCTTTACGTTCCTCCATTAGTTGCCTTTCTCTTATCTTCAAGTCACTGATACGGGCCTGTGATCCATTGGCGTCTGCAGTTTCACGCTCCAGCTGTAGCCGTAGCTCCTCCTCTTTGTTTTGTGAGTCCTCCAGCTGCTTTAGCAGCTCCCTGTGCTCTCCTTGGAGCTGTGACATACCCTGAATGTGCTCTTCTTTGGCCCTCATGATCTCGCTCTTCTGGCGCGCGATGAAGTTGTTGAACTTCTGGGTCACTTGCTGGATGCGTTGATGTACTTCCGGGTCCATTATTATATCTTTCAGTCCAATGCAGCGGTCCAACACAGATCCCTACAGCCCTCTTTGCTGAAATTGATGTTGAAGTTGATGAAGTTCAAGTTCGAGCTTGTTTACGCGTTGCGCGCTTACTCAGCGCCCACAAATGTAAACAAAACCCAGTTTACTCTTAACAGCACGACACAGCACAGCGGCCTCTGCGTACAAGAACAACACAGGCCCCCATCACCATTTACCAAGCACATAAAAAGGACCCTCGATGACCAAAGTGCGCTTCCTCACACTCAACACCTGGGGCCTCAAGTTCGTGTCCACTAACAGAAAGCAGCGGCTAAGGGCAATTGCCAACAGAATAGCGGAACAGCATGCCCAGTATGATGTTATTGCCCTCCAGGAGATCTGGGTCCAGGAGGACTGGGACTACATTACAACACGCTGTGGGAACTTGTTCCCTCACATGAGGAAATTCAGCTCTGGTATCATCTCAGGCCCAGGTTTGGCCATCCTATCCAAAATACCCATTGATTCCACCTTTTTGTACAGATTCCCTATAAATGGGAGGCCTTCTGCCTTCTGGAGAGGCGATTGGTACGTTGGAAAATCTATTGCCGTGACATTACTTAGACCAATGGATGATGATGTCCATCCATTGGCCATTTTGAATTCCCATATGCATGCTCCATACGCCCTCTCAGGTGATGCTGCTTATGAATGCCATAGAGCGTGCCAGGCATGGGATTTCGCCAAATTGTCCAACATACTCTCAAGAGCAGGTTACGCTGTCGTCATTGTTGGTGATTTGAACTCAAGACCAGGTTCATTACCGCATAAGTTCCTGACGTTAGAAACCACATTAATCGATAGTTGGGAACAGTTGAACGGTATTCAGGACCCAGAAAAGATTGCTTCATTGCCACCATCATTACAAATAGAGATTGGTGGTATTACTTGTGATTCGGTCTTGAACACGTGGAGAGCTCAGAGACAGCCGAGTGAAGCATGCCGTTTGGACTACGCCTTGATCGATGCCTCCAAGATGAAGACGTTGGATGCCCGTGTGGAATTCACAGAGACCTTACCAGGTATAGGCTCCTATTCGGACCATTTCGCGTATTCATGCACTTTACAGATTCTCAAGAAGGATTTCTACAAACAACTGCATCGTTCCAATTCATTGACTGTGAACCGCGTGTCTTATTATAACGAAATGCTTGAGCTTATAGATACATACACTAAGACTGCTCTATGGCAACAGAAATGGAGATGCGCGCATTTCTGGATCTCTTTGACGTTGGTTGTTGGAATCCACGTTGCTACAACTTTCACATCAAAGGTCGCAGGTTGGTCCTCTGTTTTCTGGGTCTTTGCATCCACAGTGATTGGTATAACAGGAACGGTGGATGGAATCATTGGATATATTTTTGGCAGGTATGAGTTGAGAGCATTACAAGAGGTCAAAGAAGAAGTGATTGACACAAAGAGAGCAATCAGTAGTATAGTATGAACTCCCCCAACTAACGTTTTTGCAGCAAAAAAAAAGGGGCCCAAAAATATGATGAACTTACTAATAGATGGCAATGATGAGAAGACTTGTAGATACTAGATACCATGTAACCTAATTATTTGCCTGCCGTTATTTGACGTCAGACAACGACTGGGGTTTCCCTGGTGCATGGATGTAATGTCATCGGATACACATGTGCATAATTTCTTCTGATTCTTTTTTATTTGCTAGGAAGGAGGGCTATGGAAAGGACAGAGAAGTGCAAGATGAAGTGGAAACTCGGAAGGATTGAACTTGGTAGAGGGATCATCGCAGATTTGAAAGATAGATTGCCGTATTACATCTCTGATTGGACAGACGCCTTGAACTATAGAGTGATTCCATCCACCATCCTGACCTATTTCACCAATATCTTCCCTGCTATTGCCTTTGCCCAGGATATGTTTGACCGAACGGACAATAGTTATGGTGTGAATGAAGTCTTGCTGGCATCAGCACTGGCTGGTATTGTGTTTGGTATCTTTAGTGGTCAACCATTAACGATAGTTGGTGTAACTGGACCCATCTCGATCTTTAACTATACAGTATATGAGATAATGAAGCCCAAAGATGTCCCCTTTTTTCCGTTCATGTTCTGGGTGTCCATTTGGGGTATGATTGTCCAGTTGGTGATATCCATTACAAATTGTGTTGGTGCATTGAGATATGTGACACAGTTCCCTTGTGATATCTTTGGACTATTCATCAATATCGTGTATCTAGAGAAGGGTGTGGAGATCCTTTCGAGGCAGTTCCATCCACAGGATGGCGGTGCCAGCGGGTTTGCTAGTGTTGTGATTGCCCTTAGTATGGGAATCTCAGGGTTTGCTGGGAATTGCTTCAACGAGACAGATTACTTCAATCCTCAAGTAAGACAGTTCATAGTGGACTATTCGACACCTGCTGCTGTCGTATTCTTCTCAGGATTCATTCATTTTGGTGGATACTTGGATAACGTCACCTTTGAGAGATTACCAATCACCAAAGCTTTCAAGCCAACAGATAGATCAAACTGGATCGATGTCTCAGGACTACCAGTGAAATATGTGTTTTTAGCGTTACCATTCGGCATCATTCTTGCTATATTGTTCTATTTTGACCATTCTATTTCTGCATTGATGGCTCAGGATTCCAAATTCAAGTTAAAAAAACCATCAGCATTCCATTATGACCTTTTCTTATTAGGTCTAGTCACTGGTATTGCCGGTCTCTTGGGAATCCCATGTCCAAATGGGTTGATTCCACAGGCCCCGTTACATACAGAATCATTGATTATAAAGGACAAATCAGGGAAGATTACAGGTGCAGTGGAACAAAGATTTACAAACACAGTGCAGGGTCTCATGCTCCTTGGAACAATGACTAGACCTCTATTAGTATGTCTGGGGCTCATACCACAAGCTGTACTGGCTGGATTATTCTTCATCATGGGGTCCACTGGTCTACATCGAAACGGAATCTTCAACAGAATACGATTCGTATTTAAGTACGATAAGGATGATGACCCGTTGGATCTGGTACCTAGGAAGAAGTTATATCTATTCATTATCTTTTCACTTATAGGATGGGCTGCTGAGTTTGGTATTGTTAATACTAAGGGTTCTATTGGGTTCCCCCTAGTGCTTCTCTTGACCGTCATTCTGGCATTATGGTTCCCCAAGGTGTTCAAACCTGAGGAACTGGAGATCCTAGATGGACCAGTGGCTCATGAAGATACATTAAAAAATCTATAATATCCGTACATTCCTGTTTTTTTTGTTGTTGTTATCAATCAGTGTAGTGATCACGCAAGGTGTTGATATCAGCGTATAGGAAATCATATAGCCAATATCCAGGTAACACGGTAAAAAGATGCCACATTGCATGAGCGTCAAGTTGGAATCTGAGGTTGAAGAAATCAAACACTTCAAAGGTCATTGCTAGGACCACTGTAAGGATCAGCAAAGGTGGCTTGGTCCACAAGGTACCCTTTGGATCCCTTTGATAATGGTCATACCCCAGTTTGAGCAGTAGTAGATACTGTAGCAGTGCGACAAAGATGTTTGCCTGCATGTTGTAAGTATAGCTCCAGTCATAGTTGAGCCTTATGAAGTGAAACAAGTACATCAGCGCACACGTGATAGATGCCCATTTCCTCTTTGTAGGGTCTCTATCTAGTCTGAATACACGGATCAGCAAGCCATGGAAACCGCTGAGGACAGTCGCACCTGCAAAGAAGTAATCCAAACGTTCAGTAACGAGTAAGTCTCTAATGTGGAAGATTGTACTAAATATCCATGCACACATCGTTACGGCGCTCATGAGTACGATGTTCCCATATAGCACTTTGAAAGAGCCAAAAGCCTCATTGTAAAGCTTAGTACTCTTGTGGAAATTGTAGTAATGCGGGTGGAAATTCAGCATTGAGAAGATAGCAGATGCTAGTTCTTGTGTACCGAATAGCCTCTTGAATGGCCATTTCCCATGGAATTGTAACACTTCTTCTCCCTCATTTGTCCTTAACTGGGTGACAATTTGTTGACACTGGTAGTCGCAGTTGGCAGAACAGTCCCATACGAGGAGCTTCAACAGAGGTGGTGTGTCTTCAAATGATACTTTCAAGAATCTGTTCCCCTGGGACGTTGTTCTTGTATGGCAGACTATGAATTCACAGGCATCGATGCACTGTTCAAACTCGTCCAGCTGGTCGCCAAGGGAGGCCCATCCAGTGGGTATCAGGACAAAGAGAGACAGGACCGGTAGCAATTGCATATCTGGTTTATCCGTCTGTCTTGTTTGCCCTTCTTTTATGATCTTCCAGTCTCGAAGAGAGCATTTACATAGATGCCTTTTTTTTTTCTCACCGTGCCATATGTAAAAAAAAAAACAGGCACTAACAAATCGGATTGTTGATCAAAACATTCGTGAAATTCGTTGCTATGAAGTTTTCAGTATTGCGTTGGGTTTCTAAAGATTTCAATTCAGATGTGCAGATGTTATTTCGGGCCTTAGGTCTACACCATTTCTAAGATATGCAATAATTAAAGAATAATTCCCTGGGGGTGAAGAAAATCCTCAAGCAGCTCGCTCCTGTATCCCAATGATTAGAGCTGGTTTGGGAGTCAATTGAAACAGGATCATGTCGAATCAACATGCAAGTAGGGCATGATGCAATAAACAGAATGGAACAGAACAGAATAGAACAGAAAAGCAGCCAGCCACAAAATGTAACTGAACAAGAATAAAGGACATCAAGGCATGATGTCGGAGTTCTCAGGCTTAAAGCTGAAATTGTACCAAGGAGTGTGTCAATCTGTAGATTCACTCCCAGGTCGTGAATTGGGTATTAAAATGAAAGGCCAGGCATGCACGGTAGTTCGCAAGAGAAGACATATCTTTCAGTTCAGCAAAACGTCTCAGTACTGCTTGGAACGTATCTCATCGAACAAGTACATGTCCACATTCAAGGCATCTCTGGAGAGACAAGGGGACCCTGCTGGTGTTGGTGTCTGCGAATACGAGAGGCCTGGGGCAGACTCAAGATCTTCGACAGGCAATCTCTTTGGTCTATGCTTCCGCGTTAGAGATGGCTTCACCATGAGGAACAGCATCGACATCAAACTCATTATCATTACCACCAGTAACAACTCCCTGATCCGGCATGTCTCCTGGACAAATTGGTCTTGTACCATGTGATAGTCAAAATCGTAGATATCAAACTCTCTGCGATAGCCAAACTCGTAGATAGCGTGCTCCTTCAAGAGTCCTGTATCTGTAGCAGTAGGGACAACCATTTTCTTCTTAGTCTTCTTAGTCTTCTCCTTCTTCTCCTTCTTCTCCTTCTTCTTCTTCGTCCTAAACTTGTTGTTGCTCTTTGCTAAGATTTTTTCCTCTTTATGTCCCTAAAGGGAAATTCAATTTATTCGGGCGTAAACAGTGCGCCTGAGTGAGAATCAAAAATAGACATATCAGATTGGGCAAAATAGGTGATGGGAGGGACTTAAATAGGGTTGTGCTGATATCGATGAACATTACCTAAGCACAACATACTATAGCTTTATCTGTCCAGAATCGCTCAAAAAGCTTTTCTAGTACAAAATCTAGGATATCTATAGAAACTGACCGCCTGCCTGCATCCGTTGCCTGACGTCACAGGAGATCCTACACTTAGATGCGCATATGAATAGGGTAATGAACTTCCGTGGTATATTATTAAATTTTATTATTGTCTGACTGATGGTATTTGAAGTATGTTTTATACACTGTGGCACCTTGTGGCGCCCAATGGTCCTCCTAATCGTGTAGAACTTGTATATGGAACTGACTCTCTCATGTACCCAATCGGGTAATGATCGAGATACGATTGATACTGAACATGCAACATAGTAAAAGAATACGTATGTCATCTCTTATAGAAAGAAGTAATTGAAACATCAGCGAGAGCTATAGAGCGCCTGAGTTACATGATGAGACAACCGGTTTAATGATTCCAATAGCTGCGAATATGATGATCGCAATGATTCCGGTGAGTGGAAGTTATTTCTGGGAAGCAACCATCTCCATGGAAGTAGCCACAGGCTATGAAGTTTACAGGAAATTAATAATGGGATCCCGTGGAAGTTCGTTGGCTAATATGGATATCGAAATTCTGCAGTGACACTGAGGCTGCTGAGGCTAGGGAATATATGTGATATTTTGACAAAACTTGTGGCCCAAACTTGGTGAAACAGCACTTAAATGTGCTCTAGCCCGAACGATTAAAGGTCTATCCATGTTGAAATGGGACTTAAAACTTTTCAATCTAGAAACCCTGAAAGTGTCGAATGACTCTTGGACACCTGTAACTCCTAGGTTTCAACTTTCAACCTCCTGGGGCATTTCTCGGAAAATAGTAAGAGAATTTATACTCCGTTCGAAGCGCTAAACAATAAGCGCCAGTCAATGAGGTTTGAACAAAGAGAACCATATATAATCTTTCTTATAGAGCCCAGAAATTGGAATGATCATACTGTCTGATTCCTTAGAGTTGAGTATCAACTTCTCAACATTTGTGAGTTCAACCTCTTCACACTTGGAGAATTTGGAAAAAACTCAAAAAGGACCTCATTCTAGTTTGGTAGCTAAAATTTCTGCGGAAATTCTCGTACATCATCAAGCCTGAGAGAGTTGGTACTGTACAGTATACTTTGGGTCTAAATTTACGTTAATGTCCAACATTTGAAGAATTTCATCGAACTAGTTATCGAAAATGAAGGTTCATATGAAAGAAAGGAGCTGGAAATACTTTAAAAGAAGTCATTCAGGGTATGCGACATTGTGCTTCATCTCAGAGAAGTGGAATTGTGAGGACGCTCAAGAATGCTTTCGCTTTGGAACAACTAACAAAGAGTGTCATTTTGGAAGGCTTCTTGGGATCTCTTTTGGACCACCCGGTTTGGTGCCCTACCTGGCAGACCCTGTGGATATTTGAGAGATCTGAAGATCTTCAAAAACCCTTTTATACTCTCCAGGATTTGAGTAGGGCATCAATAAGTCGATCAAGGAGAAGAAGATCAGTTCTGTGAAGAATGCTATGAGTGATCATTAAGGTCCGATTGAATTATGGGTTGCAATCAATCTCTGTGGACTCTACCTCCCATCGGTGACTTGGACACTGGGGTTGTTTAGTCATATCGATGCTCACATCTTCTATGACAGGAGATGTCTTTAAACAAGATCATAGGATACATATGCAGGTATCATCTGTAAAATAATCTACGGATCAATTCCGGTTTAGATGACGTTAACTTCATACGTTATATACATGGTATCTCTCTATCTATTTAGCGACAAATCCTTCTCTGTTTGTGCCTCCACTTCCTTCTCAGCTTCCAACTCTTCTTCAATCAGTTCTCCAACTTGAGCTGGCTCCACCTCAACAGCATTTTCCTCATTCTTTGCCAAAAGAGCATTCAGTGCACTATCTGACTTGGATCTTAGCTCTTCAAATGCCCCTGTTTCAACAACTTTACCCTCTTTACCCAAGACAATCACTCTTGTACTATGCTTGATAGTACTAACTCTATGAGCGATAGAGATTGTGGTCTTACCATCTTGGCATCTCTTATTCAATGTCTCTGCAATTGTCTTTTCAGATTTAGAGTCCAATGCACTTGTACTTTCATCCAAGATCAACACTTGTGGGTTCAATAGCAAGGACCTTGCCAATGCGATTCTTTGTCTCTGACCACCAGAAAGCTGAGTGCCACGCGGGCCCACAATAGTATACAGGCCATCTGGAAATTCATTGATGAAAGTCCTGACGTTTGCCCTATTTAATGCCAATTCCAAACCCTCTTCCTTGTAATCATGGATACCATAGGTGATGTTTTCTAAGACAGAACCACTGAAAAGAGCAGGCTCTTGCTGAACAACACCGATCTGTTTTCTAAATTGTCTTAAGTTAAAATCTTTGATGTTCTTACCGTTCAAGTAGATACCACCTTGGCTGACATCATAGAATCTCAAGAACAAGGAGGTTACTGTCGATTTACCAGCACCACTTGGACCAACAATACAGACATGCTCACCCGGTTCAATGTTGAAACTCAACCCATCAAAAATCTTGATATTTGGTCTTGTTGGATATTCAAACCCGACATCCCTGAACTCGATAGTATGTGTGAAATCTGCTAAAGTTGGCTTAACACCGATAGTAGAAGGGATCAACGGCTTTCTATCATTCAATTCAAAGATACGTGCTGCGGCACCTGCACCCTTCATCAATTCAGAATAGAAGTTTGATAAACCAAACATCGAGGAACCAGTGTAGACGGCATACATCATAAAGGAACTGAGTTCACCAACCGTTAGAGAACCATCACGGATCATTGAAGATCCTATACCTAATAGTGCAACAAGGCCAATATTGGCAATGAAACCAGTAGTACCAAAGAAGATACCTGACGTGGTGGCTTCTTTAAATCCAATCTTGAACACACTTCTGACACTGTCCGCATATTTGGAGACTTCTAGTCTTTCACCTCCATACGCTTGGATTGTTCTTGTGGCGTTGAGCTGTTCTTCTGCGACTTTTGTGAGGTCACCCACAGATTTCTGTAAGTCTCTTGATAGATTACGGATTCTCTTACCATAGACAAAGGCCATAGCACCCAAGGGCGGGGCCAACAGAAGCATAATAGCAGTGAGTTTCCAGCTCACAAGCATCATCATAGTGACACCGACACCACCACTGAGCACAGCTCTAATACCGTCACTTATATTCTGAGTAACAGACCTTGAAACAATAGATGCGTCAGAACTTAATCTTGAGATTAAATCACCAACTCTGTTATTATCCAAAAAGGCAGCATCTTGTTCCAAACTAGCTTTAAGTGTTCTCGTTCTCAGTCTAGCGACCAATTTCTCACCAATGGTTCTCAAGATGATAACACGCCCTGAGTTTGCAAACGCTCCAAGAATGAAAACACCAGTGATGGCACCAAAAAATTGTGTTAATGATAGTCCATATATCGTTATATTTTCCATGGATTCATGCCCTGCGTCGAGGAATTTTCCAATAATTAAAGGAATACTCATAGAAATAGCAGATGAGATTGATAGCAGTGCCAAAGCACCTACCATTGGTTTCGTTTCTGGCTTAGCAAGGGCAAAGAGCCTCTTGATATCCTGAAATCCCGAAGCTTTAGAGTCATGTGGTGAGAGTTTCTCGGGTTGCTTTGTCTCTGTCGCCGTAGACTGGGATCTCGTGGAGATTAGTGATGTTGTCAATGATATGGGTCTGGATCTGACGATAAATGGCGTATGGAGTGATCTTGAAAGCATCTTCCCTTTGGGCACGGAGCGCCACAGTGACTTCGTTACACCGAGATGAGTGAGAATGAGCATCGTGCTGTCCACAGAATAGGAAGATCCTGAGTTACCCCAGGAAACTCATCTGGTAAATGTTTTGACCCTTCGGTTGTTTAAAGATGCTCGCCCGTTGAGAATTCCGAGGATCACTTCACGTGATATTCCGGTTCTTGACCCTTTCTCTACTATGTTATCCTTTTGTTACGATTACTGTTTCGAGAATCTGCTGGTCGTAACATTCTCCGGGTCAAGTCCGTTTCCTTTTGGAGTCACATTGTTTATTGTTAGTACTAATAGCAGCTTGTAGAATTCTCATGTATCCACTCCTATTACAATGCTTGCAGCTCTTGTCTCATATCATGCCAGGGCTGACTTATCTGGATATAGGAGTTCTCTGATGATGAGAAGTAAATGTCACATTCACGTGATACCTTATCTTCGCATTTCCTGTGTCGGGAATCCGCTTCGACATAAGCTTTAAACTAATTACAATCACAAGACAGTAAAAAAAAAAAAAAAAGGAACAAAAACATAAGAAATAAATTCAAAACATATAGAAGAGCAGGACACAAGTAAAAAGTAAAATAAGTGCCGTAAAATCCAATGGAACTTAAACAGTAATGGTCACATCGGCATCTTCAACTTCATTCATGACATTCAGGTTCTTGAAGCTCTCATCTCTCAAAGATCCAACCCTCATCGATGCACTGGACCCACTTCTCTTGTGTTTTTGAGCCCTTTGTATCTTGTCCACATCTTCAGTTGACAATCCCAATGGCAGATCTGAGATACTCATAGCATATTTTGGCGTCGAGTCAGGTGTATTGAATTCGTTATTTGGAGTGATGAGTTGATCCTCGGAGTGCGAAAGGTCTGGCTGTGCAAATGGATTCTCAAACATTGAATCTCTGTTATTCTTCAAATTACCCGTGCCCTGGTATGTTGGATCATTGGAGTATATGGACTTCAACTGAGTTTGGAACATAAGCATGAAATCAACATCTGCACGAGATACCGTAGCCCAGCTGTCCTGGATCAAGCTGAAAGCCACTTCGGAGCTCAGGATCTTCACGTTCGGCAATGATGGAAGACCAAAGAGCAAGGAATTTGGATCTCTCTTGTCAGGAATCAGTCTTGAAGGTCTTCCATATAGTTTAAAGCAATCATAGACTGGAATCAATAGTCTCATCATTGTTTCATACGGCTTAACACCACCGTGGGTCAATGGCATAATGTACATAGCAGATTGATGTACTGGGACACCCTTTGAGGATTTCACAGAGCTTATTGAACCGAACGAGGTCGTTGAAGAGATCGAAGAGGTTCTGTTATGGCCCTTTGGTGTTGCTTGTGGAGATGATGTCTCGCTTTGTTGGCCTAAGTTATAGATCTGTAAATCACCAGAGAGCTTGATCAACGAAGATTGATTGATCAGCTCAGGCAAATATGGATACACAAAGTGACAATAGTCGACATTTGTCATGGAACAAATCAAGTTTCTCTTTGAAGTTCTTGTAGATGAGTAGAAATTCATAGTGCCTTTGCTTTTGGAGCTCCCTGGTGAGATCACGGCAAAGCAACGGAGCCACTGAGAGTTTTTGTTGAACTTGATGTTTACCCATTCTTCCTTGTTATACTTCAACTCAGACATGACAACATGGACATCGGATAGCTGTGTTGCTTTCGCAGATAGCATCGAGGCGGTATAAATCTCATTCAGCCTGGTGTATTCATAGTTTGTCAAATGGATTGAAGAGACCCATTGCTGTAAAGTTTCCAATGATGGGAGTCTCAAATGATATGCCACTCTGTTGGATGTCGATAGCAAGATGGATAGGTGCTCTGGAACGACTTTAATGGTGGCCTCTAGAAGATCCAAGCTTATGGATTTGGGTGTACTCAACAGCAGAGAGTTCCCTCTGATGGTGGCCTGTGTTGGCTGGTACTGCAAGTCGTTGTAATCCCTATGCTCGACACTGACATCAATGATACCTTCGACATAAACCCTCGAAGATTGGGCTCCCAACAGCACAATGATTGGTGCTAGCTCAGTATGCTGCTCATCGTTGCTCAGCGACGACTGCGAAGAGAATGCGGTGCTGCGTGGAGATGAGGGGGCGAAGCTCTGCGAGTCGCTTTTCTTCTTGAAGATGTTGAACATTCCTGGTATCTATACTGTATCAATTCAACGCCTTTTACCCCTTTTATGAGAGTTTCTTAGTGGTTTTATTATATATGTTTCAGAAATGTGTGATTGCTTCGAGAATTTGTTATCAGACAGGCAGCCACTGTAACTGGACACAGTATCAAAAATGGGAGGGATGACAAGCTGTTCTATGATATCACACCGGATTCAAAGGTTTAGGATTAGTGGATTTCAACGTTTGTAACACCCTGCAACCATTGGCAATTTTGCGCTTTTCAAGGCTTTTTTCCTGGTTCCTTTTTTACCACACATACAGTCCTCTGAAATGTCGTCATTGGGCGGATACAGGCACTAAAATCCTCACCAACAATAAAAAAAAAAAGTACAGTCTTAATTGAATATCGATTAGATAGATTGATCATCATCTCCGAACCTCTTTACGGTGGTTCTGAAACTACGCTTGATCCCTTCATTCAATTGGTCGTTGGTGATCAACTTCTCAACACTCAGTAGGTCAAACTTCGTTATACCATGGATGTGGAACTTGTACAAAGATGTAAAGAACTCATTTCCATAGTTATCCTTCACATTGATTAGGATCGATTTTACAAGGGTCTTCTTCATCCATTCTGGAACATCCACAGACTGTACCTCCTCACCATTCAAGTCATACTGCATCTCTATCACCTTCTGATACTTGCCAATATGGTCAGGATAAGGCGAATATCTCCTTAAGGAATCCATATCATCACTTAGCACATATAACGAAATAGTTTTTGGACAAGATGTCAATAGTGCACTGTTCATAACTCTCTGATGCTCGTATTGAAACTCATTCATATAGACAGGTTCCAAGAATTTTATGCCCAAGGTGGTAGCGACCTGAGATTTCCAAAAACCTTGATTTGGTGTCAATATTATGAATGGGGACGAAGGATTCTCTTCTTCAGCCTCTGTATTAATGAACCGCGAACGGAACCATCCTTTGGTCTTTGGTTTGAATGAAGGTGTGGATAAATAGTTTATGATTCTGGCACCATTAGAAGCTTGTGCATAGTCAATCTTCCGCTGTTGTTTTGGTTCATTAGGTATCAATCTCGATGGTACATCACTGTGTCTTATAGACGTCAATTGCTTGATCTCATCAATCAATTTCCTTTTATTCTCCTGGAATTGTCTGGATATTAGATGTAATATCTCATCTTTTTGCATATATCCCACTTTGTTGTTCAATATGTCGTGAATATGATCCTGGATGAACCTTTCCGTATCTAATTTAAAACTCTGGGGTATATCATTGGATAATGATGCCTTGATGAACGATTGGAGGTACGTTTTAAACTCTGGTAATAGCTGGACGTTATTCTCGTCATCTAGAATCACAGGTATTCTTGATAAGTCAATGGATATATTATCAACTGATAGAGAGTTGATCTTGTTTAATAGCTCTTTGTTTTCCAGTCTAAGTTGCTTGATATTCTTATCGATTGATATAAATCTTGAATTTATATCATCGATTTTCACATCCAAGTAATTCTTCAACTCTTTATATTTGCTCTTCTGCTTGGTATTCAACTCATTAATCTGCCACTGTAAGTTATTGAGAGACCTTGACAAGTCATTTGAGATAATGGGCAACGAAGCTCTATTCCACAAGATAACATTGACTATGATGATCGCGAGAATGGTCAATGTAATTATCCAATGCTTCGTCAATCTGAAGGTAAACCTTATTAAGGGTTTCAACAGTGATACAGATGGTGCCTCATCTTCGCCTTCTTCATCATCAAATTCGTCAGAATACTCGTCCACAAAGGTCTCTTTATAGCTTCCATCATCGTCACTCTCATCACCAAGCGCGTCCTCGATTGCCTTTTTATAGTCCACGTATTTCGCATTCAGCAGATCTATGTCCAGCTTGGATGGCAAGTCGTCAGACATAACTGTGTTGTGCTTTTCTGCTCCGTTACTGTTGAATGTGTTTTTGTTTCAACGCGTTGTTGACTGTTTTGCTTTCGCGCCTCACTTGATATCTGATACAACTAATGGTGGCCTGCGACAGCCAAATGATGGAGCTATGGTTTGTGAGATACCTTACTCCTTACTAAATCAAAGCCTCTGATTCGAATGGTACCAATGCTTTTGATATTGCCCCATCCCTTTTCGATGACACTCTCCAATTGTACCTCTTTACAGAATATTCCAAAAATCGGCACAATCCCATTCATTATACAGATTCTAGTTCTTTAATTCTCTCTTCGATGTACTTGATGCCCTGCTGCGTGTCCATCCATTTGTACTTACCGTTTACTAGAAGCTCTATTCCTTCTAGAGGGTCACATAGGGCATTCACCCAAAACTCCTGGCCCTCGTTGTCTATAGGTGTGAGCACGGTTGTGTTCTGTGATTGGAGGTACTGGAGCAGCAGCTTGTATTCTTGGAGTGTAATCTGGGCATCTGACATTGCTGGTATGTTTATATCTCCGTTGTGTGTATCCTGTTTCTCGTAAGGGCAGTTTTTATCTTCGTCGTTCTCTTCTCATCCACACGATTTCTTGATTTTCATCAGAGTAAGTAAACTCAATAAAGGAGATCAACTAGCACACCAGGAAGAACCACACAGAAAACAACGATGTTCAAGACACCAGTCAGACTGTCCCAGATCAAAACACCCAAGGCAATCCCGTCGATAACAACCCTTAAGGATCTGCCAACTAACACAGGCGCTGGGCTATTCATCGAATATCCTAAGTTTGAACCAATGGGCTCAATGTTACATATAACATTGCCCTCTTCCTCTGTGCTAAGTACACGTACCCGATCCGTAGTGGCTATTAACGGTGATCTGGGTGGAGTTGAACAGAAATTGAGTGTTTTGAACTTATGGAGTAAGCCATTGATATACAATCAGATCACGTCCACCTCTCCATTATCGTTACTGCTGTCGAGTAAAGGATTCATGAATCTTGAAATGAATGACCAAGACAAGTGGAATATTATAGACACCGACTCCCTAGTCTGTTGGTTTGGGTCCATGGAGTTTAATAAGTCCAAATACGGTCTTGACGTCAATAGCCGTTCAAAGGGAAACTTGATTTTGAACGGTTCAGACTTGTTCATCATGGATTTGGAACAAAGTGAGTCCACTTATGTGTCACCGGGAAGTTTGATTGCGTACAAAGGAGAAGTTCGAGGGTTCCATAAGTTGGACTATGGTATTCCAAGGCTGGGTCTGTGGGATCTTCTAAGTGCAAAATTCAACGAATTGGCTCAGTGGGTGAAGTCGTTTGATAAATCAGAGGAGACCAAAAAGACCGAGGAATCAACCAAAGAGGATAAACAAGTGATTGAGTACAAAGAGGAAACTGCTTTCGATGAACTGAAGCACTGGATTTCTCTTCACTCACGGAGCTTGTTATTGAGGAACAGATTATTCTATCAAATCCAAGGACCTGCCACCCTGATCATACGAAATGAAGTGAAGCCACACTCTAGGGTATTCACTAAACAGGAATTAGCAGCAATTTACAAGGAACTGAAGTAATTTTCTCATACATTGTCTTATATATTCATACCATTCAATACAACTGTTGTCTATAGACTTCTTAATACGTAGGTTTCCAGACCAATGAAAGAACAAAAAGAGGCAGTCCCACTACAAAAAGCTTGGTCGATGTTCAATGATCTCTATATTGAGACATACCAATAGACAATTCTCAGATGAATCCACACAATGAATACCCAACAATGGCACCCAGATAACCACCACCAACGATAGGTAATGGCCAGTTCTGCCACGGTCTATCCCAATCCAACGGAATAGCAATAGCACCTAACCAGGCACCAACCATTATTGAGATGATGTACTTGTAGAAATGTGTTTGCTTCCCCAACTTGAGGTATGCTAAGACAATTGGATATGACAAAAAGGATAAATGTGTCGCTAAATAGACATTCTCGACAAAATATGTAGAAAATGGAGCACCAAAGAGGATGAGTCCCAAGTAGATTGGTACCACAGCCAGACAACAGAGGATTAGGCCGACGAGAACAACGTTGTAATCTCTTCCAACTGTGAATTTTAACTCACGTTGTTTGGATCTCTTCAGCTCCACTATAGAGCCATTAAATAGGACACCGTACAGTAACTGGGAAGCGACAAGTAGTGATAGATGGAAGTACAATAACTCAGTGACATTCTCCGGACTCAAATCGTCGGAGAAGATGGACCATAATAACAACACTATGTGCAATGGGATCAATTTTGGTGAAAATTTGACAGAGTATTGTGGATCATCCGAGGTTGTTACATTCTTGGAGTCGGAAAATGACACTGTTTTCTTATGTTGTGGCCGTGTTTTGGACATTGCTGACTTCTTCTAGTGCTCTGCTAGTTTGTCCGGTTGTTATTGTTATTGTTTGTTGAAGCTCTCCCGCGGTGGACTGGTGGGTCTGAGGAGACTAGAAAAGTCTAACCATGTTAACAAGTCCGGGACTTCGAGGCTTCACTCATATGAACGAAATCCAATCGTTGTTGTTGTGCAGAAGAGAGGAGAGATAAGTGAGCACTTTTTCCACCACCGATGTATATATAGAGCTGTGATTTGTAATCACTGGATTTAGAATGGTTACAGGTACAGCTGAGTATATCTATAGATTATATTATAATATAACGGCCCCTTTCCCCCTGGCAGCTATGGTCTTAATTCATTGGTGACAAGAGCTCTGACATGAAGGCTTGATATTTCTCAAGATAGCCGTCCATAGAGCTCTCCATGATACTGCGTTCTGCCATCAGAACAGTTTCACCTAGCTCTGTCAAAGCTAATGCATGTGATAAAATCACCGTATAATATATACAGCGCTTGAACCTGAAAAATCAACCGTTTAGCTACCATTCAAAAGTAACACCGATGCTCTAGATGGAGCTACTGACATCCATGCAAAAACAGTATTGTTATCATTCCACAACAACTGAACTGACTGCTTACCCCTTCTATGAGAACCTAAGCCGCTGGAGAAGGGATACGTTTGCACAATCGAGAAGATCGCGTCCAGTGGACATGATGAGAGGATAAATATGCACGACGGACAATTACACCCATAAGAACGATGGCCTCTCGAAATCACTATACCAGTATGCGCGGTATTGTTTGCACGCAACAGTCAACTTGCTGAAAGTCTTCTATACTCCATCGAGCAATCTTGGGCAGATAGGAGAGAAAGATTCCCAACAGCTTGCATGTATGGAATGGAATCCTGATGCGTAACTATGCAACGTCGCTAGCAATTTGATGCAATATTTTCGGTTTGGGTTTAAGGTATTCAGACAGTTTATAAAAAGGTATCAACGGATTCGTTTCCTCTTCATGTCCTACTAATATTTAACGCTGTCATGAAAAGCTGAAAGGAGAGATGGATTTACGAGTTTGTACCAACTGTCAAACTAATCAGACACCAATGTGGAGACGTATACAGGATCATAAGGGTCAAAATATCAATTTATGCAACGCATGTGGATTATACTACAAGTCTAAAGGTCTTCATCGACCAAAAGTGATAATTACGAAGAAATCACAGCTGGATAGGTACAAGCATATAATGGATTCTGTTTCCACAGAGTTGAGTGACGATGATAAGGCTTCAAAAATTGTTCGAATACAATCTGAAGAGTTGAACAAAGGGAGTTTGATAAGCTGCCATAATTGCAAACGTATTAATACTTCACTCTGGAGAAAGGATTCAGGTGGTAACAACTTGTGCAATGCATGTGGGTTGTTCTTGAATAAGAATGGGTATCATAAGTCCATTAAACAGCAGAGTGATGACATCTTTATCGAGATTGATCAAAAGTTAATGAAATTCAACAAGATAAAGAGGAGAAGGAGGATCAGATCCAAGAGTTTAGGGAAGAATAGCATAGAAGAAGGCATCAATATGGTCGATTCTATTATGCCGAATGCTACGATGTTTGAACTGCTCCATCCATCACCGATTTTGGGCCATAGATTTGTGAGAGAAACGATTCCCACCTCACAGTTGGTTCAGGATAAGTTCTACACAATTAGCGAACCATCACTACCGCCACTACCACCAATTTCAGCTCTTTTTCATGAACTCTACTCTTCACGCGACTCTATCTAGACTTTGGGAATTACTCGTCGTGCTGACGTTTTACGATTACGTAGTGCGCATCACATATTTATCTCGGCCCCTCACCGGTTTAATGCACCCTGCTCAACCTCGAGAGCGAGCTTGTGCACCGTGTACGTCGGATCTCTGCGTTGGCCCGAGAAGGCTCCTTTCATGAGGGGTCCAGGCGCCAGCCATGGCGTACCAGCGAATCGAAGAACCTCACGTATTCGTCTTAGCCTCATGACGCGAAGAGGATGTGTCTGTTAAATGGGCGCTATACATACTACAAAGGCTGTGCCTGAAGCCCATTTCTAGTGGTTTATAAACTATTAGATAATTCATACTGTACAGATATGATATATCTCGAATCTATAGATACAACCGTCCAGGCAACCACCTTCGTTTACTGCTGATCCATAGCCGTAACCTTATATCGGTAATGCAAAGCGCAGCTGGGGTTCGCCCAGCTTTGCTGCCGCCTCAGAAACTTACGTAAGCGGATGATTACTTTATCCTTATGTAACAAGAGCATAGTGATTACATACTCTCTGAAGATGCTGCACATACCACAAAAATAGAGCGCTCACCCAGCTAAACATCATCAGCACAAAAGAACAGCAGAAAAACAAGGAAAGCAAGAAAAGACCTGTACAGTAGTAACTTCAACCTGCCAGATTACTGTGATGGAAGTTTTTGACCAATTCGTGGATCCATCTACCGTGTCGCACTCGATTGTGGCGAATTTCTCGTCGCTAGAAGAGATGGATCTCATTGTTGTGAAGAATACTATTTTACAAGTGTTCAGGGCAGTTGGTGATAGGTTGGTGCTATTGAACGAGTTCAAGCTTCAAGGTCAAGTCATTGGTATTGAGAAATTGAAGCTGAAAGGTTCACTATATGACAGGTTAGCTATTCTGACAAAATTTGCTAAGCTAAGTATCATCAGCTATGATTTGGACAAGGGCAGTATTGAGACCCAATCCCTCCATTTCTACGAGCTAGAATTTAAACAGAAGCAGCTGAACGCTATATCAGAGGCATCATTGAAGATTGACCCTAACTTTAGAGCCGCTCTTTGTTTCCATATGGATATATTGGCATTCTTACCTTTCAGTACGGATGATGACATTGATATGGATGCGGGTCAGTCGACAGAATTTATCTTGAAATCAACTATCATCCCATCTTCTAAGCTTGATGCATCGATTCATGATATTATTGAATGCGAATTTCTGCATGATTATAGAGATCCAACGTTGGCTATCATCTATAACGACTCTATGACTTGGGCCGCCGACTTGAGCATGAGCAAAGATACAGTAAATCTTGTCGTTTTGAGCTTGGACTTGACCACAGACTCATCAACCCCAATAATCAACTTGGAAAAACTGCCGTATGACATATGGTCCATCAAGTCTCTACCTTCTAATGGTTTCCTACTGATTGGCTGTAATGAGATTATCCATGTTGACAACTCTGGTAACACAAGGGGTATCGGTGTTAATGAATACTACAAGGAATGTACAGATTATAGACTTGAAGATCAATCAGAGCTGAACATCTTCCTCGAAGATTGCCAGGTGGAAAGCGTTGGCTCAAGTGTACTTATTGTTGACAAGTTTGGTGCTTTATACACTTTGAGTTTTGAAAAAGATGGTAAAGTCATCAAGAAGATCCAATTGGCAAAGAGCACATTATCATTACCTATCACATCGCCAATCTCTATTTCTAACTTTAATGACTATTTGTTCGTTGGTAATTCCACAAGCGATTCTCTGTTGTTAAAGGCCAAGACAATCATTGAATCTAATGAAGTGTCTTCAAAGGACCTAGTGGAAGAAGAGGACGAAGAAGAGGATTATGATGAACTTTATGGAACTTCCAACAGAAAGGAGTTCACGATAAAATCTTTGGATTTTGAAATTGTTGACAAGCTCATAAATAACGGTCCAATTGCTTCGTTTACCTTGGCTCGTTTATCACCAGAAAGCTCAGTCCAAGGTTTGTCAAATCCAAACTATAATGACCTCTCTATCGTGACTGCTAATGGTGAAGGATCATGTGGTAAGATCACTTGCTTCAATCCAACGTTACAACCGAAAGTGCACTCTACTTTGAAGTTTCAAAACATCTCCAGATGCTGGAATCTGCTTAACAGATACTTGATCACTACCGACCTAACAAACTTTAAGAGTGAAATTTTTCTGACAAACGAGAATTTCAAGAACTTTCAAACCTTGGGTTTCAAGAATAACAACATTACTATCAATATTGGCGTCTTCGAACAGACAAAGAGAATCGTTCAAGTATCTTCCTCAAATCTTTACATTTTTGACTATAACTTCAAGAAATTGCTACAGATGAATGCTGATTTCGAGATCTTGCATGCTAAGCTGTTGGACCCATATGTCATCTTGACATCAGCGAATGGTGAGATTAGAATCTTCGAAGTCGATTCTAACGGCTTTAAGTTGAACAAGATCAAATTACCAAAATCTTTAAGTGATATTATATTGACATATGGTACAATATCCTGTACGAAGCTGCTCAATACCGGTACAAAAAGATCACGGAATGACAATAATATCACTCTCTCAAACCCAGTATTCTTGGTGACTACTGTAAATAACCAAATTTTGGCCTTTAGACCAAATCATAACGACGAGGTTTATCAATTCACGGATATCCATAAACTCATCGAATTGAGTGAGGTTACTCCATTTGAAAACCCCGAAGGTTTGGTTCCTGATCCTTTCTTCAAACAGATTGAATTGTTGCCACTTGGTGATGAAATTCATAAGGAGGAAATATTGACAATCTTGACCATAGGTGGTGAGGTACTACTCTACAAGCTTCTTAGATCGAAATTCAAAAAATTGGAGCCCAATGTGATATCTGGTGCCCCAGAGAATATCTATCCGCAGTCTACAGTCCTTGAAAGAAAGTTGATCCCATTCAACGCAGCCGGTAAGTCATGTCTCTTTGTCACTGGTAGACAGCCTTATGTTATCATAAAGACATGCAAATCCAATCCTAAGGTCTTCAAGTTTACTCATACCTCACTGATCTCTTTGTGCGCATATGAGGACAAGTTTATGTCCATTGATGATGAAAAGAATGCAAGAATATGTTCTATTCCATTCGATTCTAAACACGATTACACTAATAACTTACCAACTGAGATCTTCAGCATTGGCAAGACAGTGAATAACGTCTCATTTCATGAAACTTCAAACCTTTTAATTGCTTCTACGTTGACTGAGATTCCATATGATCCGAAGGATGAAGAAGGAAATCCAATAGTTGGTACCGAGAATAAGCGCCGTGCCTCAAGTTACAAGAGTTCTATTTTGCTAATCAAGCCAACAAGCTGGTGTGTCTTAGATGAGTTGGAGTTTGAAGACGAAATCGTGGTTAACTCCTTGAAGTCTTTGCATCTCACTGTGTCTTCAAGATCGAAGAAGAAGAAAGAATTCCTGGTTTTGGGAACTGCAAAGTATAGAATGGAGGATCTGACGGTGTTGGGTGCTTTCCAGCTTTATGATGTTATTTCTATTGTCCCTGATCCTCAGAATCCAGAAGTGGACTATAAACTTAAGGAAATTGTGAGTGAAGTTGTCAAAGGTGGTGTCACTGCTGTCACTGAGATCAGCGGTAGATTCCTGGTCTCCCAGGGTCAAAAGGTGCTGATCAGAGATTTACAACAGGATAACTCCACTGTTCCGGTTGCCTTTTTGGACACGCCAACCACACTTTCAGATGCTAAATCCTTTGAGAACCTTGTTTTGGTAAGTGATACTTTGAAGAACATCATGTTTCTCGGCTTTGATGCTGAGCCATATAGATTACTTCTTCTCGGTAAAAGTCTGAACGAGCTTAATGTCTCTAGCTGTGACTTTCTTGTCTCTGGCGGTGAAATTCATTTCCTTGTTGCCGATGATGAAGGAACTCTCCACTTGGTTTCTTACGACCCAGATGATCCGAAATCTCTCAGTGGCCAAAGATTGTTAAATAAGACCACTTTTCATATCAACACCTTGACGACTACTATGAGGCTGGTACCAAAGCATGAAGAGTTTAAGAATACTAGTGATAGTTTCCAAGTGATTGGTGCGAATACTGATGGTTCTCTATTCAAAGTCACCCCAATTGATGACCAGACGTACAGAAGATTTTACATCTTGCAACAACAACTCAGTGATAAGCTGCCTCAGTACTGCGGCTTGAATGCAAAGGCTAACAGATATCAGTTCAGCGACTCTGGGGTGAGACCAATCATCGATTATGAGCTCATCAGAAGATTTGTGCACTTGAACACTGAGAAGAGACATCAGTACAGTGGGAAGGTCGGCAAACGTGCATATTTAGAGATCTGGAGAGATATCATCGAAATCGAAAACACTCTGAAAAACCTTCACGAGTGATAGCTTAGACAACGTTTATGTATCTAGATTTTGTTTTGTAGCCGAAGGGTTTGAGTGCATCGCCTCCAGAAAAAAGTGAAAAATCACCAACCCCGAAATCACTCAAGAGACATCAACGGACTGCACTCAAAAATGGCATCACAAACGCAGAGCTCCACAGTGTTGCTGAAAAGACTTCTCTCACTAAAAGAGCAGTCACCGCTTTTGCTTATACTGGACACGGTGGCGCAGTCATCGAGTTATTTGGTGCAAGAGTTCATTCATCACTCACCGGAGAATACCAACATCACATACGTTTCATTCGAGACCGCGGAGCAACCAAAATACGCAACGAACTTCATTGAAGCATATAATATACCTCTCAATAGACTCGTGGATGCCATCAATTTTCAGTCTGATTCATCCTTGAAGTCCTTTGTTGTCATTGATTCCATCAATTACATTTCCATTGCCAAACTGTCACAGTTCATCACGTCGATAGCAAGAGCTAACTTGACAGTGCTAGCCACCTTTCACACATCACTCCCGGAAGCTGATCAACCACAATATCCAAATTACCCTTCAAGCTATACCATATTAACGTATATAGCTTCATCTATCTTTGAGATTCTTCCAGACTCAATCGATAATGAAGAGCTCGAGTCACAAATCAGCACCCTGAAAATCCCTAGGGGGCTTAACACCCCAAATTTTGTTTTGAACCTGATCAATCGTCGCAAGTCTGGTCGTTCTCTCTCCTACAAGTTCCACATCAACACACATAATCATGAGTATACGCCTGTGGTGGAAAAGCAACAAGAACAGATAGACTCACAGCAATTACTCAAAGGACTCACCACCTTCAACTTGACAACTTCTGCTAAGCAACAGAAGGCCAAGGAATCTGTTCAATTACCGTACCTAGAAGCTCAGGGTTTCGAGACTGGTGGC
Organism: Williopsis saturnus; assembly: GCA_003709245.3. NCBI lineage: Eukaryota > Fungi > Ascomycota > Saccharomycetes > Phaffomycetales > Wickerhamomycetaceae > Williopsis > Williopsis saturnus. The sequence continues at coordinate 60,521 of PPNR03000034.1, read as the reverse complement.
GCTATCGTCTATGAGTTTGAGAAAGATGATGACTACGATGAAGAAGATCCCTATGAAGACCCGTTCTGAAGAACAGAAATGAAAGCCAAAACGTTGAAAATTTATCTTTTAGTAGTACATTTTATGTGTCCTTCACCATAGCTCTGTCAACTTATTCCAGTTACCTGCCTTGCGTTTCTCCCAGTAACTTTCACTACCTTTAATCACCTCCCATGCCATCTTGTCTGTTGGATCGACCTGCTTGAAGAAAGAAGGAACATGCACCTCATTTCCATCGGCAAGCTCTTTTCTTCTGTCTCTCTGTCTTTGTTCGATGGCAAGTTTCATCTCTTCTGCAGCCTTGATGTCACCCTTCTCATAGAGACGAACATCTGGTCTTAGTCTGGAATCAGTGAATGGAATCTGACCCTCTTGAATTTCTGTGATGTCATTGAGATTAGTGGCGAATAACGTGAATCCCCATTTGGATGCTTCATCTTTCAAGAGTTCAGATGCTCTATATAATCTTTGCTGGAATCTTGAATCATTATCTTTCTTAGCAAAGATCTCAGAAGTCCAGTTACCATCCGCATAGTACTCCGCATTCTTACCATTCTTGTTGACAACACGAATGTGCACTTCTTCACAACGTGGGGTTGAGAATAATCCACTAGTTGGTTTCTTGAACCCCACCAGGGACTTCAATCCCGATGAGCTTGTAATGGTAACACTATTTGTTGGTTCCGTGTATCTCTCCCCGGCAATGATGTTCTTCAACATAGTGGTAGGCTGTTCCCATTTGAAGGTCTCACCAGTGGACTTCAATACCAGCGTCACAGATCCGTTGCTGATCAGCTCCAGAGATTTACCCCAAAATTTCTGTTCGGGGCTCAAGATGAACGAAAGCTCCCAATTGGATGATTCACAGTTGAAGGCGAAGATTTGTGGTTTATGGCAGATCTTCTCAGCAATCATTCTATAACCAAGTTTCTCATCAACAAGCTCGAAAGTCTCACCAAGAATTGGGTTGAATGGTTTTCTCAAGTTTCTTTCCTTAGTTCTCAAAGAACCCAGATTTGCAATCGCAAAAGTTGACACTCGTAGAAGCTTCATTTCGTGGCTTGTCTCTACAGCAGCTGAGTTCAACAAGTAGGCATGTTCGAACACCTCTGACATTTTCTGCAAGATCGTTAACGGCTCATTCGAAGTGACAGGCATAGAGATTGTTGAGAGATCTTTACCGACATTCTTTCTTAGGAAGGAAAACAGACTTGGTGGTGTCGTTATAGATTTCGGTATATCATTTCTGCGTCTCACAGCTTCCAATGGTAATGGATAAAGGTCCTTTTCTGTAACTGATGGCGCCAGAGCAGCTGGTCTCGGGGCGAGATCAACTGATGAGTCGTCCTGATCAGAGAGGTCTTCCACCGATATATTGGTTTCTCCTGTACTCTTCTTACCTGGAAGTAGTATGACATGGTTATCCAGATGGTTATCTTCTAGGAAATCTAATTCATCATTTGCATCATAGTACTCGTCGCTGAAAACGGATGCTGCAGGGGATAGCACGGTGCTCTGAACGCCCTGCGTGAGTAACAATGCTTTCACATATGTGGTCAATGCTTGCAATTCCTCCTTGGTATCAGAAATGTCTCTCTGGTCTACTCTCTTCTCCAAATGTGCAAAACTTCTGTTCAAACTCTCAACCTTGGAGTTGATAAGAGCAAGTTCCTTCTCGAGCGGATGCTCATCTTCCAGCGTCTCATCGATCTTTGCAAAGGGGCTAGGACTCATGCCAATTGATGATGACTGGAATGCAGGGCTCGTGATTCGTGAAGACTCTGTCTCATTAGCAATGACAGAAGATGTAACTCTTTGTTGTGAAGAATTGAGCTTGATAAAATCCAAGGCATTGATCCAATTGTCCCAATCCTCTTTATTCTGTGTCTTAAGGATCCATATTTCCATACCTGAGTCAATGACAATGGTATTTTCATCTTTAAATGCAGAGACGGTAGAAAGACTGATCTGCATCTCACCTCTAAACTTGAGAGAATGCTCATTCATGTAGTAGCTTAGTGTGTTGTACTTGAAATTGAGTACAAAGAAACGCTTCGTGAAGCCTTGAAGCTTTTTACGTTTCTTCTTCAAGAGATATCCTTGCAAATATTGACCATTATACGGATGCAGCTGGCTTTGTAGATTCACAGATGATGAAGATGTGGACAACCTTCTCACTGCAGGAACATCTTCGACGAAGAACTTGTTGAACAGGATTTTCTTAGCATAACTCTTCGAGAAAGTGTTGTCAAAGACGAATGCAAATATGCCGCCCTGCTCCATCTTGAGTTCTCCTTTAAACAGCTCATTGGCTGCGAGCATACCATACGATTTCACTTTCACGAGCGAAGAATTGCGTACACGTTCCTCTAGTGACAGTGACATTGTCGAAGAAGATCTCTTACGGTGCTGAAGAGAAGTCGATGAGGAATTCACGCTATCACCGTTCACGCTATAGAGTGCCTTCTCTTTCTCATCAGAGCGGTAAATGTCAAAACTGATGGAACGCTTAATTGGTTTCAGTTGGAAAATCACGTTTGCGCAGTCAGGGATCTGGATCCATTTGATCACGAACGAGCGGGAGTGGACATCAATGGTCTCCATCTCTCGTTCAGCGTGCCGCTGTGGAAGTTCTCCTTTGTCCTTTGTCCTTTCTCCTTTACGTCCTATTATTGTGTTGTTTTGGAGATGATCCGTGTCAAGGAAAGTCGGAAGCCCGTGGGCGGTCCAAGCGCTGACATCCTTACACCATCGGCTATTGGGCCGCCCTGATGTTGTTCCCACAGCAACATGTTACAACTACAACGTGCATTGTGTAATCATACCAAGCATCCGGTTGTATGATCTGTGATAAATCAATGATTGTGTCATCGTGCTTCGTGATTCGCAGTTCATAATCACTTGAATGTCCTCTTCTTACGCTCGGGAAGCAGCGGAGGGATACTGTGACACATGTCGTACAACTCATCGTCTAGAAAGGCCTCACTCATCTTCAAGGTGAAGTTAGCCTGTGAAACATCCGCTGGTGATGAATCATTGCTCTTGTAGTCCTTGAAGTGTCTGTTTAGCACTTGTGGTGGTAACTTTTCACCTTGAACAACGCGCTCTGATGTGTCTCGCTGGTACAATTTCTTGACATAACGAGTTATCTTTCGAGACTGGTACTCTAACATATCCTCGTGGTCAACGAATAACCCAAACCGAAATCCGGAAACACTCATAGTGGATTCGTTATAGCTGGTATTCAACCCCCAATATTGATCCTCCAAGTCACATTGTAGATAATCATCGTCTTCCTTCGAATTGGAACTTGAACTTGAAACCACTCCAGGGTAGCACTCACTATGCCAAAGTGGCGCACTCTCATCCCTAACAATCGGATAGATAGGTACTTCAGAGATCCATTCATTCACTTTCTCCTTATGTGGCATGTTTGGGGCATTTCTTGGATCAAAGCTAGAAGGAAACTCATTATGGTGCTCGGTGACGCTGTGTAATTCGCCATACACAGGAGGACTGGCAATGTGGTTTGCAACTCTTGTTGGAACCAAATATCCAGGGTGTGGAACCATATAACCCAACATTCCATCACTTGACAAGAATCTGTTATGATGTGGTGTATTCTGATATAAATTCTGTGTAGACGGCAGTACATTTGTTCTATTCATTGCAGATCCCAACACCTGTTGAGAATGAACTGGAAGTGGTGAAGCTGAGATCAGTAGTTCTCTGCTCTTGGTCATATACTCTCTTGAGTTGCTCATCATAAAGGCATCTGAAAGCTTTGGTTGGAATCCAGAAGTGTTGGTAATGTTGCATTCAACTCCACTATAGCGACGAGGATCTTTATAAAATGAACTAGCGGTGTGCATGTGGGAACAAGAAGAAACCAGAAGACGCAAGAGACAATAAGCGTAAAAGACGAGGAACAGAGAGACTGCGAGACAATGAACAGAGTCCCGGAAACGTTATACCAACAGGGATATGCGTACAAGCCCTTCTTACACAAAACGGTGACTTGTGAAGGTTCTAAGATGTAAATTTGAAAAGTCACTAAAAACTCAATCTAACAATGAAATTATTACAGCAAAGGGGTATACTCAATCCCATTTGTGTCACCAGTGACCATACTTCTATCAAAATTAAAATAGAAATTTGGTTTTGTACCAGCTTCAGTCTTGCATGCTTCTGCTTTTGTGGTTGTCAACCAACCCGAGTCATTAAACACTAAAAATTAGAGAACTCTGAACAAGAAGGTGAGGAAGACGGAGAGAGCCAGAGAGGTACATAAAAGTGTTGGACCATACCTGTCATCGTAGTTAGCAGCAACTTTCTCTCTGATATTGATCACTCTCCATATGTACATAACGGTAGCATAGATGATGGTACCGATAGTTGTCAAGAAGAAACCCACGGAGGCAGCCAGTGAGACACGATCACCAAATGACAATAGTGTTGTAGTTGTGGCACTAAGAACCAAAGCAATAGAGATCCAACTCAGGTAGGTTCTCTCAGTGGCAAAGTACACCTTTGGTTCCACTCTAACTGGGACACAGATTTTCTTACCAGGTGGAGCGAAGAACTTCGCTTCGAACACAGTATCCTTAGAAATCTTATAAGTGTTCTCATCATGGAAGAAATATTCAATTTGAGTTGCAAGCTTATTGTAAAAATTGATCACAGCGTTATCAGATGGCGCTCTTTTTGCTGGCGCCGAGCTGTTAGCCAGCAACGGAGAGGCCTCAGAGGAGCCTTGGGTATTTGGAGCAGAGCCCTCTTGAGAATTGCTAATAGCGCCGAATTGAGTACCCACAGCTTCTTCTTCATCCATATACTCGCCACTTGAAGTGTTTGGATTAGACTCACTTCTATGGATACCAATTTCGTTGGACAAGATTGGTTTTCTGATATCGGTGCTCATCTGTGGTAACCAGAATGGGATCAAGTCAACACGCTCTGGTAACAGGGAAGCACAACCGTGAATAAATTTGGAGAACTTTGGCACAGCCTCCACCAAATGAGATGAAATCAAATCTCTAACCCATTGTGGTGGTTCCTGACCCATTTGAGTTTGTAATTTGACCTCAAGGACGGCATAAGGGAACCTTTCTACATCCTTTGGAGGCAATTGAGAGAATGGCCAATCAACACCTATATCCATTCTTCTCCAGTTGCCCTTTGTTCTCTCAACACCGTCAAAGTTATCCTCTCTGATCATTGTCAACTCTGTGTCTAAGGAGATACGAACTCTGGCATCACCTGGCAATTGGAACGCAGTTCTGTTATAGAAGGATCTCATAACTGGCCTCAATCTCTTCTTAAGCATGGTATATTGGACCTCAGTGGCTAATGCTTCAAGACCTTCAATTTCCTTGATGGATTTTTTACCATCTTTTCTCATCTTTTCAAAAGCTTGTGGCACGGTGTATTCACCTTTCATGAAGCTGTTCACGTGTCTCTCTTTCAATGGGAATCTGGCCTTGACAGAGTTTTCACCAGTCCAATCTTCTCTGTGTGTCTTTCTCTCAACAAAGATAGTTTCAGAAGACATACCACCATACCATCTCAATCTATGAGCCTCCGCACCTTCATCTTTTCTCAATCTACCGTAATACAAGTCCATATTATCGTTATCGTAGTAGATGGATGTGATGGCGGAGTCTTCACGTTCGAACTCCTTGTTGGCATTGAAGACGAGCACTGGCAGGTGTTTTAGGATAATCAATTTCAACTCTGTGATGTTATCTGGGTGGACCCAGTACTTGGTCGTTTGACGAACAAAGTTCTGCTGAGAACCACCAGCTGAGGAATCACCTTTGACAGGATTACCTCTTGTTCTAACCAAGTCGTACAAACCAGAAAGCTTGACGATCATTGGATCGTAGTTATCCTTGAAGAAAGGCTTCGAGTCCAATCTGACTTGAAAGATCGGCTTCAAATTCCATGTAGTTTGCTTATCGTGCTTCTTGATGATCTTTTGGAACCCAGTATAGTTCAATCTCGTGAATTTCGCCAAGTCATGGACATCTGCAATGACATCACTCAATTCCTCCTCCAGATCTTCGAAGTCTTGTTCAAATGGTGGATTTTCAGAATCCAGCTGGGAGATGACCTCATTCACCTGTTGTTCAGCATCCTTGATTCTTCTTGCTATCTCAGAGGACTTCACCCTGGTAAAAGTGTACACCTTGTCCAATTCAGCTTCAAGACTAATGAGGAAGCTTTCTTCGAGCTCATTGGACCACTTGTTCCCATTGCCCTTGAGACCCTGCTTCAGCTCCTGCTTCAATTCATCGTACGCAATGTAGTAGAAGTTGTAACTTCTGATGAGGGAGCTCTTAAGATGTTCACCGAATTTCATCGTTGTTTCACCGCGGCAGCTGAGTGCTAACTAATTTGATCTTGATAGGGAAGAGAAGAGGAAAGAAGTCAATCTTATGGCAATCTATCCCGCCCGTGGTCTGAATTGATTCGATTGAAAGCAGCAGTTGATCCACGTGGGGTTCGTGAAATAGGGCTGCCTAAATTTTCTGCCATTAAGCGGACGTGCCAATTAGACGCATATGAAGGGCCGGGTAACTGATGACTTTCCAGATTAGTCCCGGTTACAAAGCCCCGCCTGGTTAGTCAGCCCGTGTCCCGCTTAGAACTTTTTCCAGCCTTTATAACAGTCATGTTGGTTGGGTATACGTCTTAGGTTTATGGGTCTTAAAAGCTTGGATTAACAATGAAAATCGAGGAGGAAAGAGCTAAGCTACTGTCAAACTTTGAAATCTTGGAGCACTTGAAGGAGATCCAACAGCAGAACAACTGGAAGGCCACAGATAAGAAGTTCAAAAGGTCTTTTAACCCGGATCTAGAAGTCATCACCAAGGACCTTTCGTCATACCTTTCAAAAACACCTGCTCAGACACAAACCGCAGATACGATAACACAGTGCATGAAAGATTTGTCAAGATACCAACTAGAAAAGATCGAGAAACTGCAGATCATAAACTCCACACCATCCTCTTTGGTCAACCTCTATGCTGTCATCGAAGAATGTGATCAGAGATTTTCAGAGGATGAGATCAACGATCTACTGGAAATAATACACTGTCACTTCCCACAGCAGGCAGCGGAGCAAATCGAAGAGGATGTCGAAATGGAGCAATGACGCCACTACAGTATATGTGTATAGATAAGCCACCAAAAATGAATGAAACATTTCACTCTTGTTTACGAACACCACTAACTATATCGTCCACTCTCAACAACAAACATGCACTCTCAATAGCGGTCTTGATGCTCTGCTGCTTGATCACCTCTGGTTCCCAGATCCCGTACTCATTCATGTCCACAATCTTACCATTATCACCGTCAATACCCCAAGTGTATTCACCCTTTGCATGCTTAGCTCTCAGTTGAGATAAGATTCTAATTGGGTTACCACCACAGTTTTGTACCAAAGTTCTTGGAATAACTTCAAATGCATCAGCAACGGCTTGATATGGCCATTGTTGAACACCTTCAATCGTCTTGGCCTTTTCACTTAAACGAACGCTAACAGCCATCTCTGTGGCACCACCACCTGGAGCCAAACTTGGTTCAAACATAACGTTACGCGTCACAGCCATGGCATCTTGCAAATTTCTTTCAATCTCATTCAAGATATCCTTAGATGGACCTCTAAGCATAACGGTACATGCTTGTGGGTCTTTACATTGAGTTAAAAAGGTGAAGTATTCATCACCGATGAGCTCAACTTTGAAAAGACCACATTTGGTACCGATATCAGATTCACGCAAATCCTCGATTCTATTAACAATGGTGGCACCGGTGGCTCTTGCGATTCTGTTGTTATCGGATTTTTTTGTTCTTCTCAACGCGGTAACACCACCTCTTAACAAGTAGTGCTGCGCCAGATCGGAAACACCCTTCTCAGTGATGACCAAGTCTGGTTTGAAGGATAAAAGGGCATCGCACATCTGCTTAACTTGTTCCTCCTCGATCTGTAAAATTCTGTTCCAATCTTCCTCCTTGGTGATTTCAATGTTTGTTTGGGATTCACCTTTCTTGTACTCCAATGGGCAATCCAAAAGAATGATCTTAGGGTTCTCAATGTGTCTTCTCATCTTTGGATGTGTAACATCTTTGTTCAACAACACACCGTCCAGGACTTCAGAGTCTTCGATTTCGCCACCTGGAATCTTTTCCACCCTAACGTATCTCTTAACATCAATTTCCTTATGACCTGCACCGTCATCAACAAGCACGGTCTTAACAGCTTTAAGGGACAATCTGCACATGAGATCACTCCATTTGTTCACGTACTTGGTGCCGATAGATGCACCAATTAGCTTAATCATCGCTTCTTCGTTGTCCAAATCAATTGGTCTCGAAACCTCATGGATCACTTCTAAGGCATCACTCAATGCCTGTTTCAAGGCCTGGATTATAATAACAGGGTGTATGTTCTTCTCAATGTATGGGAAACTCTGGGCCAAGATTTCACCTGCAAGAATAATCACCGTAGTGGTACCGTCACCAACTTCTTCATCTTGTGTTCTACTCAATTCAATCATGGATTTAGCAGCTGGGTGGGCAACATCGATCTCTCTGAGGATGGCATGACCGTCGTTCGTCAGTACAATGCCCCCCATTGGATCCAAGAGCATTTTCAACATGGCCTTTGGACCTAGACACGTTCTGATGATATCACTAACAGCTTTGGCGGCGGTGATGTTGGAGATCTGAGCCTGGCGGCCAGTCTGACGGTCTTGGGATGTGTCTAATTCTCGTGGTTAGTATAACCAACTCTTGCATAATAATTACAATTAACTCACTCATAAACACCACTGGAGCCTGCATTATGGAGTCTTCGCTGGTGAGATGTTTTCAAGCTTCTCAGCGTTGTGTGTATGATGGCGAATTGGAAATTTTGGCGAAAGAGAAAATCCGCGAGAATTCGCGAAAACGTTCATGGAGGGTGGTGCTCAAAGCCTTTCCGTTTCTGGGAGCTGGCGGAATTTTCCCGACTTTTTGGCCTTTCTTGGTTCGAAGATGGAAGTCGTTGAATCGTTCAAGGTGAACAAAGGGAGGATATATAATGGGTATCGTTGAGAAGATGTAAGTGTATCTCTGTAGAATATGGTGAGCTAATACTAACAATCTGCCTTCCAAGTGCTCAAATCAAGGAAGAACTCTCTAGAACACAGAAGAATAAAGCTACAGAGTACCATATCGGTCTCTTGAAAGGTAAACTTGCCCGTTACAGACAGCAATTGCTTGAGCCTGCGCCGGGCTCTTCATCTTCTCCAGGGCAGGGCTTTGAGGTGAGCAAGAGTGGTGATGCTCGTGTTGTGCTTATTGGGTTCCCATCTGTGGGTAAATCTTCGTTCTTATCCAAGATCACCAAGACGAAATCTGAAGTTGCAAGTTATGCCTTCACCACGTTGACCTCTGTCCCAGGGTTTTTGGAATATCAGAACGCTCGGATCCAGATTGTGGATTTACCGGGTATAATTGATGGTGCTAGTGAAGGTAAAGGTCGTGGCCGTCAAGTTATTGCTACTGCGAAGACCGCTGATTTGGTGCTTATGGTTCTGGATGCTACCAAAGGTGCCAATCAAAGAGAGATCCTGGAGAGAGAACTGGAGAGTGTTGGAATCAGATTGAATAAAGAGAGACCAAATATCTATTTCAAGCAGAAAAGCACAGGTGGTGTAAAATTCAGTTATACCTCTCCCCCAAAGTATTTGGATGAGAAGATCGTACAAGGTATCCTAAGAGACTATAAAGTTCATAACGCAGATGTTCTTGTGAGAGATGAAAATGTCACGGTGGAAGACTTCATCGATGTTATCAACGATTCGCATAGAAGCTATGTCAAGTGTCTCTATGTTTATAACAAGATCGATGCCGTGTCATTGGAAGAAGTTAATAGGATTGCCAGAGAACCAAACACAGTGGTAATGAGTTGCGAGATGGATTTAGGTGTGCAGGACGTTGTCGATGAGATTTGGTACAAGCTGGATCTACTTAAGCTGTTTACAAAGAGACGTGGTGTCGCTGTGAATTTCGAAGATCCAATGGTTGTGAGAAATAATAGTTCCATCGAAGATGTGTGTAACGCCATTCATAAGGACTTCAAGAATAACTTCAAGTATGCCCTGGTATGGGGAAGTTCTACGAAGCACAATCCACAGAAGTGCGGATTGAGCCATATGATCCATGATGAAGATGTTGTATCGATTTTCACCAAATGATGTGCCCTATATACAGTCAGTGATGTGTGTGCTTCGAATCTACTTCTTAATACCAGCTTTCTCCAAAAAGTCCTTGGCCTCGTTGATCTTTGTAGCCAAGTATGGCGACCCGCCCTTATCCGGGTGGTTGGCCAGCATGATCTTTCTATGCGTGTCTTTCAATTTCTTCTTCGTCAGCGTGGTTTCTCTAAGATTAAGTATCTGAAGAGCCTCTTTTCTGCTCATCTTGTTACCAAAACCACCTTTGAAGAAGGCCTTACCGTTGACACCCGGTTGATTTGACTTGAAGCTGCCGGCGATCAGGTAGGCGACCATGAAGCCACCGATACCTGTGAGCACGGGGTGGTTACCAAATGTGGTGACCACCTGGTCAAAGTAATAATCCGCAGACCCTTGCGCCGGCTGTTGTGGCTGCTGCTGCTGCTGCTGTTGGCCCAACACGAGCTGCTGTGGTTGGGAGCTCTCACCTGGAACAGGCAGCGTAGGGATCTCGATAGTCTGTGCCATATGGTTGTTGTTCTTTCTGTTTGTCCTCTCCCTTTCTCGCCCGTCGTAATCTTGTTGAACTGGCTGAGCATTTCGGAATTCGATGGGAGAAAAAAAAAAGGGCAAAAAAGAAATGGAAATGGCTATATCAGGAAGTACTCCTTTGTTAAATGGTTACGAGGCCCTGACTTTGAAAAATTTCTTTCTTCTCCCGCGGGCAGGGCATACAAAAAAAAATCTCATCTCATCTCAGTAGTTGATCTCTCGGAGTCGTCTGAGGCATCTCAGAGGATTAGTGAAAGTATAATAGAGAAAGAATGAGAATCTATCAATGCCACTTCTGCTCATCGCCGGTGTACCCTGGCCATGGTATCATGTTTGTGCGTAACGACGCTAAGGAGTTCAGATTCTGCCGTTCCAAATGTCATAAGGCCTTCAAACAACGTCGTAACCCAAGAAAGTTGAAATGGACAAAGGCTTTCAGAAAGGCTGCTGGTAAGGAGCTCGCAGTGGATTCTACGTTGACCTTTGCCGCTAGAAGAAACATCCCAGTCAGATACAACAGAGACCTTGTTGCTACAACACTGAAGGCTATGGCCAGAGTGGAGGAGATTAGGCAGAAACGTGAGAGAGCATTCTACAAGAACAGAATGAAGGGTAACAAGGATAGACAGCTTGAATTGGACAAGAAGCTTGTGGAGGCTAACCCCGAGCTCTTGAGAATGAGAGAGGTGGAATTAGCCAAGAAGGAGGCTAGACAGGAGGCTAAGGAGGCTAAGGAGGCTCAAGATGAAATCATTGAAGATGAGGATATCGATATCGAGAGCGATGAAGAGATGGAAGATGAGTCTGAAGAGGAAGAGGTCCAACAGAAGATTCTCTTGAAGAACAAGAAACGTGCAAAGCGTACAGTATTATGATTTGGGTTTAGGTTAAAAGTCGTATAATCTTTTATTTTGTGGTTTTTCTGGATTAAAATTGTATGTATACTTTAACTATTCATCAGACTTCATGTCTACAGGAAGCTTCTTAAAGACCCCAACAAACCCTCCACCAACCATCCTGGATCCGACCCTTGGTCTACACACAATGCCTTCTTCTCCTGTGGCCCTTATGTAGGTAAATCTGGTGTCCCAATCCTGCAATCCTCCACCCATACCTGGGACTAATTGGATGGTTCTGATATGCGTCAACTTCATCTGCTTATCCTTTATAGCCTTCAAGACTTCCAATATCTGTGTAACAGATGGACAGAACACAATCAATGGGCTATCTTGCTTCAAGTGGGTCGCTATCGGTTCAATATTACCAGGGATATCCGGAAGATCCAAGAAAGCACCACTTAGGAATCCTTCATTGGTATCCTGGTCGAGGGATTCCCACTCAGAAGCTGTATCAAACCATTCGATGGGGGACTCTGCAATATGGAACTCGACATCATTAGTATACATCCCTCTTTTAAAATTCCTTACTGTTCTCTTGCCAACGTTGGAGTGTCCCTCATTACGATCAATAGAATGTAAAATAGCACCTCTTACCCCATGAGTCTTATAGAAGCAATTTGCACTATGAATCTGCGAGCAGATAGCCAACGTCAGTGATCCATGACCTGTGCCAGCTTCAAAAAACTGTAGAGGTGGCTCTTTCAACTTACCATCCTCACTTAGCTCTGGGAAATCAATGTGGATATCAGCCAATGATACAATAGATGACGCATCAAATGTATAGATAGGTGTCGCTGCCCTCCTAGACAGGTTGATATAATCCTCGGTAGAGGCATGTGTCACTATGTAGGGGTTTCCAAGATTTGATTTTACCAGGCTTCGTGATTTCACACCAAATAGATCATCATGAGCAATATGGCCTTGGTTGATGTTGATGGTACTACCTTCTCTAAGAGGTTCGGAGAGCCATAGACGATCCCCGCGGTTCATGGCACGTATGACAACGACATCTCCTTTGGTGAAAGTGCCTAATCCCCTTCTGAGCGCGGCTCTGATCATGTTAGTGAAGTCTACTCTGATGTGGTTGATGCGGTGAAATAAGTTTTTCTCGAAAACGTAAACAAAGATAAAGTCCAATATGAATAGTGATAAAACAACATTGGAAAAAGCAACATGTCCAATCTCATCATCGACACCTCCAAAGTCAAAGATCATCACAGAGAGAACTATGTCGTAAAGATCAGGGTGATGGGGATGGTACTGGACTATAGCGTTAGGGAGAAGCACATATTGATCCAACCAATAATCAGTTTAACATCAGAGAGAACTCCAATAGAATTGATAATGGGCGATGATGTGCAACTCTCTGATCCAGAACTGTGCCACGCCGGTACTGTGATAGATGCTGTGTGCCTTTATGATGGAGTCACAATCTCTATACTAACTGTAAAAGTCATAGATGGTGATTTTAACAAAATCGAGAGGAGAACACTACGAAAGATAAGCAACATCAAGAGAGATCCATTATAATACAATTTTTTATTATCCCAGGAATCCTTGGCCACCAAAGAGTTGCTTATAGATCGTCTCACTAGAGACTTGATTCATCAGTTCAAAGATTCTCTGTTGTTCAACGTCTTGCGCTGTACCCCGATTATAGGCGTTGCTTGGAGGTGTTGATAAGCTTGGATATAACCCATCTAGTGTCGTATCCCCTGGCGTCGCCCCTGTGGTATCCATGGACATCCGAACTGTGCTCATTGGGTTTATTGGCGTCGGCTGTTTGAGATCTTTGAAGACGTCGCCATAATCACTGGGTGTCTTTTGGTTCAACTGTTCAAAGAACTTCTCAATGTCATCGAAATCAGAGTTTGTAACAGCGTTATTAAATTTCTTCTCATTTCCTTCGAATTTCAAACGGATCATAGCTAAACTTAAGATCTCAAAGATCTCCACACATGGAGAAGCTGCGTCACAAGACTGAACCAATGAGCTCAACACGTCAATGACAACACGATTCAGCTTTTCAAACTCTTCAAGATCAATCAAGTTGTCCTTTGAGTTATAAATGGCATAGAAGAAAGATGTTCCAGCCATGAATAAGTTATGAACCGCAGACCAAGTATAGTTTATCGTTTTGGACTTGAACAGTTCGGAATAGCAGTTGATGATTCCTTTTGAAGAATCAAATATGATCCTTAATGTAGTGTTGCTTGGTTTGGAGTTCTTTGGTGTCACGCCAAACAAGAGCATCTTTGTATGATGATAGTTCAACTTGAAGAACTCAAAGTTGAAATCACAATTACTCTTCCGTGATGTCTTCAAAGGTATCGTTCTAAACCAATGCTCCAGTTGATTATCAATTTTTTGTTTCCAATCATTCAAGTTGTTATAGAATCTGGGTAGTGTCGAACTCGTAAAGTACAGAACCTCTAAGATCTCCGCTTGAATTCTTCTAATCTTGAAAAAGTTCAATGAGATTGTCTTATAAGTGGGTAACGAGTTCGACGACCCCGTGAAATCAAGGGTCTCATCTTCGTTGATAAGACAATCATCAAGCTCCACCGGGAACTTTGTTGAGATACTTTCTTCAGGTATACCAAACGGTCTTCCTAGATAGACACAAACTTGACGATCTAATGAGTATGCACACCAGAACAGCCTGCGTCTTAGATCCTTAACAAATGGGGAGAACTGACTATTCAGCTTCTCTGTATGTAGTCCCAGGTCAACACAAAGTCTCAAAGATGTACCCAAGATGTACCAGACACCTGGGTTAGAAGGCCTCATTATGGAAAACAAAGTAAGCAGCAGTAAACCTTGAAGACATTCTAATCTGTCTTCCGAAGAGTAAATGGACTCCACAAATACTACTGCTTGAAGTCTATATGAATTGGATGTCTCTGGGTCATAATGTAAGAGATTGATTGATGATGAGATGGCAAAGATCATGTGTAAGAAGAACAATGGCTTATGAAATTTCTCTGGAACCTCTTCTGCAGTATAGGCTTTCAAGTTCTTCTTTTGGTTCTGATAGTGCCAAGTCTCCTCTTCAGGTATCGGCGTAGTATCCAGGTTCATCTTTGTATAGTTTGAAGCCAGTTTTGTATTTGGTGAGAGATTTCCGTAGATTGGCTTAAAATAGTTGTTGATAAAGTACTCTCTATGTAGTATGGGAAGCTGTGTGTTTGACTGTTCAAAATAGCACTTAACCAAAAACTCCGCATTCTGCTTATTCGGCAGAGCGGTTGTTATCTCCTGAGCAAACTCCTGTGCTGTGGGCACTCTTGTTGTGATAGAATTATTCTCAGTGATGGACGTTGGATGGAAATTCACAGCAGTGAACAATAATTTAGCAAACGAGATACCAGATGAGTCGCCAATGTAAAATGACAGTCCAACAGAGTTATTTGAGGGCACAGCAAACTTCAAACTTGTTCCAATGGAATCTCTCGGTGGCTGTGACATACCAGAATTATTAGAAGCCACAGAGACAGGAGAATGACGGGCAAACTCCGGTGATGGAAACCCACTGCTTTGTGCATCTGCACTCTTAGTTTCTCCAGGAGCCTCATTAGGGTCGATACCATGTTGCTTCAATAATGCCTCCAGATGACCAATACGGTCTTCAAGCGAAATGACATATGACCTGGGTACTTGACGACCGGTAGCAGGATCTAACCCAACACACGCAACACCAGCTTTCAAGCACCGAGCACAACTAGGAAACTGTTGATCACATTTCGTCTTTTTCTGGCGACATCTCTGACAAGCGGCAATGGTCCTTGATATACCCACAATACTTGAAGAAGGCCTCATCCCAACAGACCCTGCCGCTACCTCTTGACAGTGACCCACAAGCTGCAAAGGCGAAGCGTTCTCTTCGCTGCACTCTATTTTTCTCTTCTTCGTCATTTCAAACTTTCTCTGGTGGAGGTCCTTCTCTTCTTCTTTCCCTACCTGTTTCCTTCTTCGTTTCTTTGTTGTGATTTATCATTTGATATGCTTAGGGGGAATTGAATTTCAAAAAAATGTATCGTTAATTACCGAAAGTCGATACTTTCTACTTTGGGATATCAGAAGCGTTTCTATAGTTACAAAACGATATAACAAATTTTAATACAGAAATAAAAAGGAGTAGAGAAACAAGCTTTAAGATGAAATGCTCTCCAATGTCATTCCCTCAGATCAAACTTGGACCATTGTATGCGGTATAAGATGCATGTGGTTGTGGCTGTTGTTGTTGCTGTTGGAACCCAGTGAATTGGTTCTGCAACGCCTGTTGTGGTTGTGGCTGTTGCTGGAACCCAGTGAACTGGTTCGGTAATCTGTTTGCCTGGATTTGGTTCTGTAATTCCCAGCCCGCTTGTTGAGTGAACTGGTTTGTACGTTGCTCTTGGATCGTTTGTGGGAAGACAGGTTGAGTTGGCAGTTGTTCATATCCACCAATAGTCGCAGGAACTTGATGGCCATTTATATTCATCGTATTAGATGCAACTTGTGATTGGAATGGGTTGGTACCTGTAGTCTGTGATACAACACCAGTAGAGTTGTTGGTCTTGGAAAATGGGTTATTGGTTGGCTGCGTTTGAAGATTAGACTGTTCAGAAATGGCTGATAGTGTAGTAGATCTGTAGTTGAGGGAGAATGGGTTATTACCAGTGACAGAAGCAACAAGCTTAGAGTGAGTTTGTGGTTGTGGTTGCTGTTCCTGTTGTTGTTGTTGCTGTTGCTGTTGCTGCTGCTGTTGCTGTTGTTGTTGCTCTTGGAAGAATGGGTTACCTGTTGGCTGTTGTTGAACAGAATACCCACCAAAGGCGCCACCAGTGAAAACTGGAACAATATTTGCAACAGCTGCGGAACCGAAAGATCCTGTCTGTGAACCTTGCAGGTGGTTTTGTAGAATCTGCTGTGGTAACTGTGGGGTCTGCTGCGGTACCTGTTGTTGAAGAGGAGGTTGTGTTAGGAATGGGTTGTTTGTATGCTGAGGTTGAAGTCCCTGAGTGTATTGGATCTGAAGAGGTTGGAGACTGATCTGACCAATCTGGGAGGCCCAAGGATTTGAAATTGTCGGTTGTGATTGGATCTGTGCTTGAACTTGGGCCTGCTTATGAGTTTGGACTGGTGGCTGCTGTTGCTGATGCTGTTGTTGTATGTGTGGCACGACACCGCCATTCTTCTTATACTCTCTCTCGGCAAGAAATTGAGATCTGTTCACCTCGAAGTTAGGATCTTTCAGATAGTCTTCAAGCTTTTCTGCCAACGCGATAGGAGCATGCTTAATGGTTGGAACATGTAACTTAGTCGCATATTCCAGATGTTTGGCAATTCTTAGATAGTTCACGACATCTGTTGTCAGATCGACGAATTTTTCGTAAATTTCCAGAGCTCTTTGTGCATCATATTTGGACATCTCGAAGTAGTGTTCCAGAATATTAATCACACCTTCGTTCAAAGATTGGAATAAGCAGAGCAAATCGTTCACAAGCATGCGAAAGCACGTCAGCACGATATCATTATTGATATCTCCCTCTGTGAATTTACAATTAATCAAGGCTTCGATTTGTTTCTCAACACTCTCAACTTCTCTAAGTAGACCTTTATCCACGGAAAGTTGTCTCAATATACCGTTTTCCTTCTTTTTCTGTTCATCTTTGACGAAATCGATCTTTGTTATGCTATACTCACGAGCTCTAACAGTCAAATATTTGGCATAACGTAGCAATGACCTTGCATCCGGGGATCTCAGAGACTTGATATGGTGAAGATCCAAAAATTTTGGGTTATTCGATAAGAACTTCAATGTCACCTCTGGATCACCTTCCCTAATCATAATGTGGATAACCAATAACGATTTGAACACAATGGACCAAGCGGAATCACCCAAACGACTCCTCAATGCCGACATAACTTCTCTGAATTCATTTTTATTGTACGTAGCAGTCAAGATGGGCTCAATGTACTTGGGCTTTGGGGCGGCTACCTAAAGATATCGAGCTGTTAGTATTAGGGGGTCGTCAGAGATAGGGGGAAGAAAACCATACCTTAATCTTCGTGGCTCCCTGTAGACGTTGTTAGTATCATTGAGAGTAAAGTCTCGGAGTCCATATCACTTTATGGATTAACTCACCTTCACGGTCTTCTCAAATGACATTTCAATGTGCCCTTTGCGTGGTCTTTCTTCTTTCTGTTTATAGTGCAAATCCGCTTTTGTGTTGACGTTTTAAGCTTGTCAATTTTTATCCGCGCCCGTTGCCGCCGGAGGCTGGTGGGCGCAGAGTGGTTGGGCTAGTCAGAGGTCAAGAGGTTCAGTTGTGCGCAGTCGTACAGATGTTTCAAAACCAGCTATATATCGATCGTACATACTGCAATGGTACATGCTACAAAGTATACTTAAGTTCTTAACTTAGAAGTTGATGTTCTCTCAGAACGACGTCTAGTTTTTCACTGTTATTCACGCTCTTGTTCTCGAAACAATCAATCATCCCACCCTGCAAAAGTCAACCCAGACAGGATCTCAATATAGACCTGTTGGATAATATATTGTATAATTTCAGCCTTCTTCTTCACTCCTTGCTTCTGGGACAGACTCAGTAGAAAGTTTGTTATTCTCGTTGGTCAATTGATCACCATCCTCGGCTCTATCTCACAAGGTGTCTCCAGCAGTTATTGATTCCTTTTCGTCTCCCGTTTCCTCATCGGTATGGGTTCTGGTATCGCTTCTGTGGGTTCTTCAACATTTAAGAACTCTGAGACCCAGCCGAATTGTGCGCATTTCTGAATCGGAATAATGTCGTGTTTAAATCTCTGAGATTGCTTATCCAACACACACACACACAAGTCTGTAATTTCTCGTATAATATGTTGGTACTTGGGTGTTCTGTTGGCTGCTATTATCACCTAGGTTCTATTTTACGAAAAATATGGAGTCAAGTCACTCTTGGAGAATCTCATCTTACTTTCAAGGTTGCTTCCCATTCATCCAACTGATTGTCCCTTACTCGATCCCAGAATCACTACGATACATCGTTGCTAAGGGAAAGCTGGAAAAGAATGAAGATGCTATTAACAAGTTCCACGTTGGGAATCCCGTTGACCAAGGAGACCTAGATTTCGTCCAATTTGAGCTGCTGGTCTAGAAGCTGAAAGGACTATTGGTGCTAATCCGAATTACTCTGACTTCACAACAAGAAAGAGTTAAAAAAAAAAGATTGTTGCTTGTCATATCCACCTCTGCTATCATGAACTCTCTGGTGACGGTCTTTCCTCTTACTACTTGAACAAATTATTGAACTTCATTGGCATCACTGAGGCTTCTACACAGCTTTTGATCAGCTTATGTTTAATGTTGTTCAACTTTGTTGTTTCTTTTTGTCGTTTGCTGTGTCTGTGGTTTCTCCAAGAGTAATGTTCATCACGTGTATTCTTGGAGTGCATCTCTTTTACATTGCTGAAGTCTCTCCGCACTCCAACAGATCGAAAGGTATCGACATCTGGAAGTCTTCGTAGTCTTCAACTCCTTATTTAACCCAATTCCTATGGATGCAACCGAATGAAAACACTGCATTGTGTACTGTTTGTCCTCGTTTGTTGGGTCTGTTGTTCTACCGAGAGGGTTCTGGTCGTGCATAAGAAGAAGATGCTAAGGTGTTTGGCGGTCATGTTGAGGCGGTTGAGGCAACTATGGTACGTCGAGGATGTTTCTAAGACTCTTATTCTTTTGATTTTGTGTGAAGCATGTCGTCCATTTGTTCTGCAGTCTCTTCGCTCTTTAAGTTGCTCATGTGTATATATGATGATGATCTGCAAATCGCAATTATTCTAAATTGCAGTTTTAAAGATTCAACATATTCTTTTTTAACAACATCTATCGAACTGCATGTGCAGGGTATGCAATACAATTGCGAACATGAGAGATTTGAGCCCTTGAAAAAATTGGCGATAGCACTGCTCGGACTTTTGACAGCTGACAAGATAAACCATAGATTAGGAAGTCATTATCTCTTCTAGAGCCCAATTTCTCGAAGTCTATAAGGGATAGCCTGTCGTTGAAAGTCAAAGTTGCAGTTGTGACAGGTGACCCTCGTTGTATCGATTATACCGTTGCTGATTATTTTTACAACCTGAGCTGATGTCGTTCTCATGCACATCGATATTGAAGCTGCTCAACAGAGTGCCGAAGAGTAAAGAATCTTATAAGGAAACAAGGAATTTGTATGGGGTGTAGATGTGTCTTCTCTTGAGCAAGTCGAGATGGCAATGAGGGAATTTGAAGAAATTATTGCATTGTGGATGTTTTTGTTGCACATGCTGGTATTGTGTGGACATATGGTGCAGTTCTCGATGAGCAGACGAAATTCGACGTCCAGAGAGATGGAGAAAACTCATTGATACTGGCTTTAATGGCGTATACTATTGTGCCTAAACTATGGGTAAGCTCTTTAGAAGCAGTATCGGGCTCGTTTACTATAACAGCATACCTATCGGTCATTGTATCAATCTTACAAGTTACCAAACATGTTATAATGCTGCAAAATGTGGGTGTCTAGGAATGGATTAAGCTCCTGCTGTTGAGCGGGCTGGATTGGCCCTCGCAAATACAGTTTCACCTGGGTATGTCAATGTTGGGTTCGATGGTGTTGTTCCCACCGAGATAAGAAAGAAATGGTGGAAACGGGTCCCTATGCATAGAGAGGCCTTACCAGAAGAACTTGTTGGGGCCTATGTGTAGTTAGCTTCAGGTGCTGCAACTTACGTTACTGGTTCTGATATCAAGGCGGATGGTGGTTATGACTCTCTGAATCAGTTTGAATAGTATATGGTCGTAACTCTCTTTATCTCAAACTGTTAATGTTCAATATATTATATGCAAGGTCGATTAGTGAATCCTTTAGCCTTTTCTGATTAACTGTATATTATAGCATAGTTGCTGTCAAAAGCGGGGTTTCTAGGGTTGCTTATATATCTTAGCAAATGGGCGTTTATGGAGACCTGATTTGTGGTATAGGTTGACGTATCGTATGGTGTTGGTACCAGTTTGTGATACAGGCTGACGTAACCGTCTGGCCCTGGCATTATCGTATATATATATTTCCCTTTGTGAGGGCCGAAGGATCAATCGGAGCGTAGTGTCTCTCTGACACCCATATCTGAGGTATAAGAACACCTCTTAGCCACTACTGTATAGTCGCTATATTCCTATAATAGACAAGCAATCATTAGAGTCTAATTACGCGTCTTTACCCCTACACTCTCACACCTCATACTTCATAATTCATTCTTCTATTATTGAATATTCTCCATAAATCAGAAATAGCTCTAGAGAAGCTGGGATACACCTCTGGTTGGCTAGTGAGCTGTAGGACTTCCGACACCCGGGAGCTAGGAGTTCAGTAGTCAGCCGTCCATTTCGGGATGCTGGTGGCATAAAATGCGATATAATTTTATTCTTCTTATAGATAAGACAGACCATGACTGTTGAGACAAAGGTTGCATCAATTGTCGATCGTCTGAGAAAGGTTTCGCACAAGAACTTCCCTCAATTGCCGACAGATTACCTGGCATTCGGTGCTTCCTTTGCCAATATCGAGTCATTTGAGGCAGAAAGACAATTCAAATTGCCAGAAGATGTGAAAGAGTACCTCCAGTGTGTGAATGGTGAGGGGACACATCCAGATACGACTCGAAGTGGTCTGCTTCTCGGCTGCTCTGTACTATCTTTGGATGATATCAAGAGGGAAATGGATATATGGGACCAAGTTATGAGAGAGAACCCAGAGTTGTCTGAAGGTTGGGAGTCAAAGAGCTTCCCACCTGAATCCATCCAAGAAGTTTACTGTTCTCCAAAGAGCTGGGTGGGTCTAGCAAATGATGGTTGTGGCAACTCCTTTGCTGTCGACTTGGCACCTGGTACAAAAGGAATATTTGGTCAAGTCATCGTGTTTGGCAGAGACTATGTTGACAAGTGTGTCGTTGCTAACTCTTGGACAGAGTTCTTGGATAAATGTGTCTCTTGTATTGAAAGGGGTGAGGGATTCACAGTGGATGGTGATTTCTACGAACTTGATGATTCTGGTACATATATGGATGTTATCTATGAAAGTAAGGTTAGTGAGATTAGAGAGAAATTCAACTTGGACTATTAGATCTGAGGATGAGAGCTAAGCAGTATATAATCCGCCCTTGATCTTTGTCTTGAGCATTGTGGACTGTCTCAATTATCCGAGTTTGTAATGAATTTAACAGAGTGAACTAATATGAGTAGTTCTTTGCGTGGTTTCATATGGTGATCAAACATGGCATATGGCTAAATAACTCAAGCTAAACTTATTGTGGTTGATTTATCCTTAATAATATCCTTCCAGTATACAGGGCTGAATCCTAAGTCTCTTCCCTTCCAGATATCAACAATTATCTGACGAGCAGCCTGTACAGTCTTCAATTTTCTCTGTTGCTCCATTTCTCTCAAGCTCTCCAATACAAACCATCTCACGTCTTCTTCATCTGCTGCTATGGCTCCCACTACGAAAACTGGCCATAGCAGTGACATATAATGGTCAGGGAGTTCTTTCTGAATCTCTATAATCTTCATGGTATACTCTCTTGTATCAATAGTTGGGTTCATATCATGATCGTTGTTCATATAGACAGAGCCATAGAGATATATCAGAGATGCTAGTCGTTTTATCTCAGCAATAGCAGAAATGTTGTTCCTTTCATCCTCGTCAAAGTATAGCTCACTGTTCGTTGGAAGCTGTTGATTTAAACAGAGAATCATCTGCTCCGTTTCTTGCGCATGTTTCAAGATCTCTGCCTTGTAGAGACCTTGATCATTAATCTCTAGTTTCAGATCAGCTAGACATTGACCAATAACTGATATACGATGTATAAGTGAGATCAAATACGGAGAACATCCGAATACAAGATCAATCTTTGTATCGTAGTCCTTCTTCAATTCCTCTATGAATGGATCATCGTCGATCATCACTGGTCTTGAAATGCTGTTTTCATGAACCCATGCTGTCTCCCCCATAACTTCGTGAGAGATGAAGTATCTTATGAAGAACTTCCCCATGGGTGTCAATAACTTCTCTCGTATACCAGAAGATTGTTTCAAGACCCTTTTCGCGTAGTTCAACAAGGCAAGCCATGTGTTATTGCAATTCACTGATATCTCGATGAAGCACAACATCACAACCACAGCAAAGATGTCATCCCATCCATCATGATCTCTCTTCAAATCCAGAAGCCTCGGGATCTCCTCGATTACATCAATGAGGTATTGTTCTGCAGTTTCTTGATAGTCCTGTCTTCCGACCAATGAAAGCTGAGCTGCAGAAGCAGTTACGATAGTCTTCATCACAACTGGATATTTGAAAGATAATGGGACAATGAGGTGTAAGTAAGGATTGAGCTCTGGGGCGATATAGCTATTCTGTGGGCTATTGGATTTCATCTCACAACAGACGCAATGAGGGGCGATGAAGTCGATGAAATAAGTCACAAGCTGCCTCTCCAAAGGGCTCAAAGTGAAACTGAACTGTTTAATATTCAACTCTGGAACATTGATAAGATGTAAGATGGGAAATGCCGAAAAGGATTGAAGAAAGATGTCTTCAAAAGACAGTGGGTCCATATCATCAACTATAAAGTCAAACGCATCATACCGCACGTTTGTGTTGTTCAATATGGGTATCAAAGACTTTTCAAATATGTGTGAGAAAGAAGCGTCCAGCTCATTCTTCTTGACCGGCTCGCCAACGCCGTGGTTTCCATATAGCAAATCAAAATCCGCCTTTGAAGTGACGAGAAAGGGGTACTGGTCTCTTCTCAGAACAATGTTGTGGGGAACCACATAGGAAGATTTGTGATCTGAATTCTTCTTCAACCTGGCTTCCATAGATCTCCCAAACGTGATCCCTTTCTCATTGGCCTCGTCCTCCCATGTCAGCCGAACACCTTGGAACTCACACTTGAGATTAAGCTTGGTACAACGTTGGCAAACAGGCCTCACTTCGTCGCATTTCACTCGGCGTTTCTTGCAAGTGACGCACCCGCTACGACTCCTTTGTCGGTATTGCTTTACCTTTCCCATGGCAGAGTGGTTTCAGTTTTATCGTTTCCCTTAGAAGATCCTTCGGTGGTTCAATTTTTTAGTGTGTCGACATGGGGAAATTAAGCAAGTCGTCGCGACCAGCGTTATATGCCATCAGGGCAGGTTGATACGAGCAACGAAGTTTCCCGCTATTCATCACATAAAGCCCCAGAGTTATGCAAGCCAAAAGCAAATATATGTATTATGTAATATATACTAAGTTGTTACTACTTGCTGGTCCCCTGCTACTTACGAAACCCTAATAACTGTTGATTCGTTATTCTTGAATCTTAGACTTTGGTAAACTAGAAGTTTCCACTTTCTCTTAGTATCATCTAAGAAAAAAATGGTGATCTCAGCTACGGAAGAGTTGATAATGACTGACATCAGCTTGGCTGAGAGTAGCCGTTTCATGGACGGCCTACAGGTCATAGCCAAACAAGTGTGGAGTTACCATGACCAGAAGCTTTACTTTTCATTCATTGGGGTGCTAAACCTTGATGCTGAAGACTGTGAGTGGGATAACTCAGAATCTCACTGAACTCCCTCCACTCTGAAACTTGACATTAGCTGTAGGTTGTAATTAAACCCAGAACTTTGAGTATAAAGGATATAAAAACAGTCATGATTCGCATGGAAGGTTTTAAGGCTATTAGTGTACATTGAAGGTTGGATATTTTTGAAGGAATTCACGCAGAACGAATTCCGAGATCTTTCGAGTTGATACCGAAAGAAAGAGCACAAAACTGCAACTTTTCTGAAATGATGGGCTTCCTTGGCATTTCATCGAAGGTCCGAAAACCGTATTAGAACTCTGCTTTAGCCTTGTACCATATCCGGAGCTATTTCAACGTTAAAATATATATCATCGTCTCCATTTGATAAGTTCTGTCCAAAGGCCTTTTTCCTTTATACTATAGATGATCATTGAGCCTACCCACTACGCAGTATCCCAAGCAATCCGGGTGAGACATAGCTATGATAATATTTTGCTACGGATGTAGAGATATTGAAAGTTAGCGCTGAAATTATTACTGTGTCATAACAGATGAGCAATCAAATCCAAGATCAGACTTTGCGTTACCGTAATAGACCCTTTAGCCAATGTGTGTACATGTTTTATGCAATGAAAAGGAACTCTATGTTTTGTGTCAATACGTTTAGTTGTGTAGAAAGTACCATAAATCGGTCACTGTGGCAGCGGCACTAACCTACTACCATATTTGGTAAGAGACTAGCGAGTAGAAAAGGGTGGCAGGCCTCTGTCCAATTAGGAGAATACAGTGCACAGTGAATAAAAATCAAAGATAAGTATACAATGTTCGAAAAAAAGGCGCATTGAACAAGTGTGTGCACTATATATATTATATTGAGCCTTGGGGGTCTCGAGCTGTGTGCTGTCTTGTGTACCTATTGTCGTATATCGCAATTCCCATGTAACATCAGAGAACATGACGTTATTGTTGGCGGAGGTTGTTTAATGGCTCCCGCTTTTCGTCCAGAGAGCCACCACAATAGGTCTCTCCTTGAAGGGAAGCTTGTCGGGATTGTTAACGTATTTCACCTTTTCAGGAACTAATACGCGCAAAGAAAGAGATATACAGGGGCTTTGAGGCCTGCTCCGCGAGTCTGTTGGAGAATCTCATAGTGATTAGAAGCAGAATATGAGAGAGGGCTGAAACCACTGCCACAGCATGGCAGAATCTCAAGTATATAATAGCACTCCATTGTACTGAATCCAATTGTCTCTATGTTAAAGATGAAGTATAATAAATGACAATTACAGTGTTGCCGGTTTATGAAAAGAGGCTCACACAGCTCCAAAAGATCAGGAAGGCCTTTTTCCAGCTCTTCAACTGGTACCCAACTGGATATGATGCCAAAGAGAAGAAGCTCCTATTCAAGCTTGATATCACTCTGTTGATCTACTGCTGCGTATCGTTCTTCTGCAAGTACCTTGACCAGACAAACATCAATAATGCATACGTGTCTGGTATGAAAGAGGATTTGGCGTTTTTCGGAAATGAACTTAACTGGCTGAACATTGTCTATCTCAGTGGATATACTGCTGTTCAACTTCCACTTCTGCTGCCTTACACAAAGCCGAAATATTTACTCCCAACGTGTGAATTAATCTTTGCTATCCTCACATTCTGTCAAGTCGAGGCCAAAAGCGTTGGCCGGCTCTATGGTATCAGATTCCTTGTTGGTGTTTTTGAGGCCCCGTTTTTCACTGGTTTCCACTACACACTGGCTGAGTACTATGGTACAAAGAGTCATAGAGGCGCTCCTGTCGAGCTATACATGCGTTAGGGTGTGTTCTTCTTATCTTCAGCTCTTGGCACTATGTTTAGTGGTTACCTTCAAGCTGCAGCTTACTCTAATTTGAGCGGTGTTCACGGAAAGGCTGGTTGGCAGTGGTTATTCATTATTGATGGTTCTATCACTATCGTTGTTGGAGTTCTTGGCTTCTTATTCTGGCCAAGTACTCCAGAGGCTGGAAAACCGTGGTTCTTGTCGCATGAGGAATACGACCTCATTATCGTGAGAAACAGAAGAAATCATATCAAGGATGTTGGCAAGTTGGATTTGACTGTCTTCAAGAGAGTCTTCTCCGATTGGAAGATCTATTTCTATGTCGTCTCCTTCACGGCCGCACTGTTATCTTTGTACCCAACCACTTTCTCACTTTGGATGAAAACCCAAGGTAATTTCTCAGTAGTTCAGGTCAACAGATACCCTACAGTGTCCAGTGCAGTATCTGTTGTTACTGTCTACGTTTCCAGCGCTCTCTTCTCTGTCTACACTCCATGGAATTCATGGTTGTCGCAGTCATTGTTCAAACCATCTTTGGTGGTATTATGATTAAGTACGACGTTCCTCAAGCAGCTGTGATATATGCCTTCTGGCAAAGCGGCATCTATGCCCTTCCATCCCCATTGATCTTCAACGCTGTGAACAGGGTACTGAAGCATGGCCCTGGACACAAAGCTGTCGTCATGGGTGGTATCATGACCATTTCTTATTTTATCTACACATGGGCTCCCCTTGGTTTGTACCCAACTGCTGCAGACTATGGAAAAAGAGCTACCAAGATGGAGTGTTGGTTATCCTGTTGCTTTGGTTATGGCCTGGATCTGTGGTATAGTTTACTTTGGTGCCTGCCATCTTGAAGAAAGAGAAAGGAGATTAAGAGGAGAGCCTACTATAGAAGAAGAGCTTGATGCCAGTCTTAACGGCATCAAAGCGATTGACCCTGATACTGAGGTACAAGCCTCCGACAACTCCTCTGTGGATAAGAAAGAAGAGAGTCTCGTTAAGGAGAGGCAATTCCCTTAATTGATATGGTATTGTTTTCTCTGATGGGTATGTAAAGTTATAGTCACTGAGACAGGCTGAAAAACATTTTTCCAAAAGATATCAGAGCAGGTTTCTTCGCTTTGAACCTCTTGGCTCTTCACAGATGTACTGCAGTGCTGGAATACAACACTCTAATGATTATGACTGTTCGAGACATGGTCGATTCTGGCGAGCGCGGGGTGTGATAGAAGGACTTAAAATACCCTAATGTATACTGAGGATCTTTAGCTTATGTATTCAAAATGTTTGGAAGTGCAACCTAAGCATATCCTGTCTCTGTAGAAGCTACTCTTTGCTTTGCCTGTGATAACACAGTTTCAAACTCATCCTGTGAGAGGTTCGCAAACCAACGATAGTGATAGAAAGGGTGATCAGGTGCAAGGTAAGAGTCACCTTTAACACCGGCAAGGTTTTCTCTTAGCGTTCCATTCGCTGTCGAGTATTCAGTCTGTGCCACACCTCTATCCTGGAGCTCTGGGATCAACAAATTACTCAAATCCTTGAGGTTGAAAGTATGGAAGTTGAAGCCATCAATATCACTGTAGTTGAACCACTCTTGCAATTCATCTGCAACCTCTGTGGGCGTGCCAATTATAACGGTGAAGCCAGAAATTGGGGCACTTCCTTCGGTGTACTTTCTTTCAGCCGCTTCGTGAGTCTCGCCAACAACAACGAACACCTGTGCAAGGAACTTGATACTTTGGGGATCCCTTCCAAATTCATTAGCAGCTAAGTTCTTGAGACTCTTCACCGTCTTGGACACTGCTTTCTTATCGCCATAGATCGAGATGACTTCGGCAAATTTAGCAGCATGACGTCTGGCACCATCTGACGTTGTATCAAGGGAGATGATAACTGGGAGTCTTTGCGGTGAAGGTTTCGTGAGTCCAGGTCCTGGAACTTTGAAAGTTGGACCTTCGTAATCGATCTGACGTAACCTGTCAGTGTTTACCCACTCACCTGTTTCCTTGTTCTTAACCAGGGCATCATCTCTCCAACTTGACATCAGCAACTCGGTAAAGACCTCTAGATACTCATCAGAGTACTTGTGATGCCTGGTGTTGACCCATCCGAACCGACCATTTGTGAACTCGTCAAGCGATGCAAACTTTCTTGCTTGTAAATATGGATGTTCACCATCGGTAGTGTATGCAATGGCAAGACCAATGGATTTTGTAGCATCACCAATGGCGGAGATGTAGACTGATGGTTCCACCAAAAGGTCCAGAATTATCAGAGAATGTAATTTTGCACTCTCAGCAAGCTGTGCCAAGTTAATCCAGTACTTTGGTGACGGATGATCTGTACCAGTAGATGCCACTAGAGTCCAGATCTGATGGTGCTGTCTCTTCACTGTCATAGCGTATTGCTGATCTTGGCGTCGCCTCAATTTAGGGGTGATTTTCTCCGTCCTCAAACCTATATATATATATGGCCTTATCGTGTGGCTCAGAGGGAGCGCTAGAACGACTTCAGAAATATGTGTAAGTGTGGCTCTCCCATTGTTCGTATTCCCTTCTGGTATCTTCGAGCCACGTTATTGATAGCAGAATGTATAAAAGCAGACAACTTAGGGAATCTAAACAGTAAAACAAATATGGCAGACCACTCTGTAATCAACCAAGATGAAGAACCTTATTCTCAACGTCTTCATCCATGCCTCGCCTTCGATCACTGCAGGTGTGTGGAAGCACCCATTGGACGAATCTGAGAGATACAATACCACAGAGTACTGGTGTGAACTCGCACAGATCGCCGAAAGGGGTAAGCTCAATGCTCTCTTCTTTGCGGACTATCTTGCTTATTACGATGTGTACAAGGGTCCTAATAACTGGAAATTACCTGCTTCTGGTGGTTACTTCATTCCAAAGGTTGACCCTGGTGTTCTGGTCTCTTCTATGGCACAGGCTACTACGTCTCTCAGTTTTGGTGTCACTTTCTCCACTATCAGAGAGGATCCTACTCTCTTCGGACGTCGTCTATGGTCTTTGGATCATGCCAGTGAAGGCCGTGTTGGTTGGAACATAGTCACTTCGTATGCGCCTGCTGCTGGGCGGCAACTACTGAATGGCCCACTTCCTACCCATGAAGAACGTTACAAGAGAGCTATTGAATATGTTGATAAAGCTGTTACTGAGATTGTGGGTTTTGATTCTTCCGAAAAACCTGAATCACCACAGAGATTGCCTGTGCTGATACAAGCTGGTACAAGTTCTCAGGGGAAGTTATTAGGTATTGAACATGCTGAATGCATCTTCATCAATGCCTGGGATCGTGTCAAAGCCAAGATTGATATCAAGGCAATCAGAGACCTTGCTGTGGAGTATGGTAGGGATCCTAAAGAATTGAAAATAATCACCATGGCAACTCCAATTGTGGCTAACACCAAGGAGGAAGCTGAAGCCAAGGTTGAATTAATTAGAAAAAACATCTTCAGGGATGCTCCTGCAATTGGATTTGGTACTCAGTCCCATATCGACCTGTCCAATTTTGAATGGAATGATCCTATTATCATCAACAAAACTGAAGGAGGACAGTCTGTGACACAGAACTATATCAATGTTGATAACAAGTATCAGAAAAAGGGGGAGATCATCGATAAGGGGCTCAGAGTAACCTCTCTTGTTGGAAACCCCACTGAAATCGCTGACTGGTTTGAGCAATATGTGAATGAGATTGATATTGATGGCTTTAACTTGATATTCCCCGTTAACCATGAGTCCCTTAGTGATTTTGTTGACCTTGTTGTTCCCGAACTGCAACGGAGAGGATTATTCTGGGAGGATTATGCTGTTCCAGGTGGTACCTTCAGAGAGAATATATACGGAGTCAAAGGTCAAACTTTCTTCCCAGGGACTCATCCAATCCATAACGTTGCTTGGAACGGTGAAGGAAAGGAGGAGTATGAAGCAAAAGTCAAGAAATGGCATTTAAAAAGAGAGGTGCTGAAGAAGCGTAACGCTGGGTAAACGTCACGATTACAGCGGATATATATATATGAGCTGTGGCTCCGCTCTTATCTGTTACAGGAGTGGCTTCTATGGGGAATTATTGGTGTAGACTAATGAGAATTACTTTGTGGGCCCAGCGGAGCCTCTCTCGAATATAGGATTACAAGAGCAACAAGGAGATCGGATTGAAATCTATGTGAGGTATTGTATCAACTGTGGTTTTTGAGTAGCTGTGGCTATTGTAAATCCTCTTCTAAAAGGGTAGAATAAAGAGCTAAGAAGCCGCAGTTTCGTTCCCATCATGTCTTTGATAATATCTGCCTAGAAATCAGTAGTGCTTGTAGACCATAGTTGCAGTTGCACGCCATATCACTAAGGCCGTGTACATATTCTTCACTCATGTTTCACCGGAAGCTGGAATCTTAATGTGGAACTGGTCTTCTCTGAATGAAGAACATTACATGTGCCTGCTTTTATTTATATTAGAAACATTTCTGTTTTTACCGTTGTGGCCTGTTGCTAATATTGCTCTTTCACCAGACAAGAGAACCGGGATGTACCGAAAAATATTAAAGTATTAGCTAATACTTCCAGTTGAAGTTGAAATATATGAAGCCATGTGACTCATTTGGAAAAGCTCCATATCTGCCAAAGAAACTGTAGTTGATTGTGACAAACTGGACCCTTACTTGACCTTCAGTGCGTATTCCGTTCTCCGGATTTGCATCGATTCTGTCGATTGGAGCAGTTGTATACCCTGTGCATCTGTGAAGAGTTGGATGCTCTCCCGCAACCCTGTGGCTCCAAGGAACTTGTAGCACATGAATAATCGCTTATAAGCTTTGTGTGCAGTAGGCTGTGGCATCGGATCCTAACATGGCTTCAAGCCCCCCCCCCCCGTTCGGAGTTCCGCTACACTACCCGAAAAGACAATTTCAGCCATGATAGTTCTACCGCAATGCATCAAAGAAAACTTCTGGCGTCTGAATCCATCAGTAATCGGTGGCGGCCTCCAATATGGTCTTCAGAACAGTATCATCGAGACAGTAGACAAATATCTCTAACACGTATGTCTCTAGTATGAAGGAAGAGTTGGGGTTCAAAGGAAAGCAATATAACTGCCTCGATATATATTTCCATATTGTTATTCTATCTCTCTTATCCCATCTCAGTTCTCATGAACAAAGTGAAACCAAGCTATCTTCTCAGTACTTTTGAGATCACCTGGGGTATCCTGGTCGCTTTGGGCGCCATTCCAAAGACACCACAAGAGCTACAACCATTACACTTCTTTATTGGTTTCTTGAAGCTTCGAGTTGGCCTGGTACCATTATCACGTTGATGAACTATTATACGAGAGAAAAACAGGCAGCTAGAATCGGTGTCTTCCAAGCGTCATACTATGCTGGTAACATGTTCTCTGGTATTCTTCAGACTGCTATTTGTAAGAAGTTGAACGGTACCCATGATAGTTTCCAATGGCTTTTTATCGTTAACAAATTGATGACCATTGCCGCTGGTACCTTGGGGTATCTCATACTTCCAGATACTCCGAGAATGGTGGTCCCAAGATCTGAATGAATGACAATAATCGTGAGATTGCCATCCAAAGAATGAAGAGAGTCAGTAGAGAAACAAGAAGACGCTTCAGATTCAAAGAATTCTATGAATTTCCCCTAGATTGGAGACTATGGCTCTTATTAGACGCCTAGTGTTCAAACCTCGGGGTTCTGCATTTTCTTACTTCAACCTTTACCTCAAGTGTATGAAGAATGCTGATAATACACCTGTGTGGAGTTGAGCTTGATTCCAATTGGTGGTAATGCCATCTCCAGGTTCTGCATAATCCTCTGGGCGAAGCTTGCTGATCTTACACAGAAGCAAGAGTATATCATTTGTTTCCAATTAGTTATTGATCTCTTCTCGAGCATTGTTGTCGTAATCTAGCCATCAAACTTGGGTATTAAGTACGCAGCATTCTTTATGATTCCAGTCGCAGATGCTGTCACTTCTCTGCTTATCTCCCTCTTAGCTGAAGTTTATTCGACCTCTCCAGAGAAGAGAGACATTGCAGCTGTTGCTCTTGTCTACGCTAATAATTTATGGCTCGCAATGTACTTGTCGCCTGCTAATGAGGCACAGCGCTTCAAATAGGGGGTATAAGATGTCTGTTCTGATGTGTTTTGAGAGAGGAAAGAGAAGCATAGCAGGGCAATGATCAAAACGATGTGGTAACAGCTGAGTCCTCGGATTCTGTTAAGTCCCTGACTCTAAGAGATAAGAAGTGAGATTATGGTAGATATAATGTACCTCGATTGCTGTTTGAATGAGGTTAATTCGTAGCTCTCAGGTGCTTGTGACAGATAATTTATCTCAACTAATATACTTTCGGACAGGCCATTCTCTTATCATGAATCACATACAGGGCTCTAACTTGAACTGCTCATCTCTTGTGCATTGTCAGGGGGTTTTTCATCCTGAGAGGGCCACAGAAGTGAAGCCGAATGAGATGTATACGAGGGAACTGTTTTCTTGCAAGTGAGCTAATGGATGATTGATGTCACTAAGCCCTAGCAGAAATTCAGTTTTAATTAGTTCTGTCTGTTGCGCTGGTATCGGTGCTGATCAATGAGATTTGTCAACAGAGTACGGGCGCTCTGTGAGATGGCAGGGCTAGCTCCCCTCCGCAAACGGCTATAAAATTGTACCCAATATATATGCAATCTTGAGAATATTTTATAGTGCACAATTTCCAATTAATTATCAGATACCATAATACCACGACGATTGCCCTGCATAGCTATGCTGCGATTGTTCGAGGAAAGATATTTTCCACGATTTAATGATTCATTATTATTTCTTAGGTTAGCTCTACATTGAATCACCCGAGCATTAAAGGGGATGCCCTTTTTAGCCAAAGCACAAAAAATGCAATATTCTATTAAATACCCTCATTATGCATTTAAAGTTTAGATTACTTGGCAATGCGCCATAATTCTAAAGCAATACATAATAAAACATAAAATCTGAGAACTAAATACTATCCAAGTCACAGCCGACGTCGTCGTCCAAGTCCCGTCTACGGCCCCGAGGGAAGTCAATCTCATGGGCTTTCACGAAAACCTCCCTGAACTAGAACTTGTCGTAGCAGAACCAAACGAGGAAAAAGACTGGGAGCATGATATATCCATCGATGAAGCCCTCATAGTCGAACGGTTTAAACACAGACCAGCCTTGAATAAGCACGAGGAGAGTACCAAAAGCGACACCAGCGTAGTCGGAGTATGGGAAGAATGGCGACTTGAAAGGAAGCTTATCCAAGAAGAAGCCCTGGGAGATCCATGCAGATCTGAAGCGCCAGTGGTGACGATGATTCCCGTCCATGAGATGAAGGCGGCAACATCAGCCATGTTAACGATGTATCCATCTGCGACGCTAGAACCGGAAGAGTATGACAAAATGGAGAGGAAACTGAAGAGGTGGCAAGTGTGGATGGCGACCCCATGGAACACCATGCTTGGTGGTTCTTGCAAAAAGTTTTGGGCCGTATCCGGAGGTAGC
This sequence comes from Williopsis saturnus, assembly GCA_003709245.3. Taxonomy (NCBI): domain Eukaryota; kingdom Fungi; phylum Ascomycota; class Saccharomycetes; order Phaffomycetales; family Wickerhamomycetaceae; genus Williopsis; species Williopsis saturnus. The sequence goes on along the minus strand of PPNR03000034.1, from coordinate 26,839 downwards.
CCATGTGAAGAGGGATCTTGAGGCGAAGTAGATGGCGCTGTTGATGGAGGAGATGCAGGTGATGAGCAAGTCGTGAAAACATACTTTGAGTTGACCCATCCAGCGTTGGTGAAGGCGATGGTCATTGGGGACCTCATGACTTTACAGGTGTTGGTGAATTATGGATAAGTATACACCACGGTGATGCCGTATGGGATGGCCATGCCGAAATAGATATAGAAGATTCTGAAGACGGTATTCTTGCATGCGGTGGGATGGCTTTCGTTGGGTTCCTCGTCTCTGCAGCGATCATTGAAACACCCTTGACACCGGAGTAGAAGACATCAGCGTAGACAAAAGCGTTAGCGATTCCCTTGAAGCCGCTGTTGACTGGGATGTGGCCAAATGGATTGTCCTTGTTATCTGGGATCCCACCAGTTGCGTAGATGATTGCAAAAAGGTAGAAAGAGGTGAGGTACGTGAGCTTGAAGAGACCAAGGACGTACTCACTCTCGCCCCACCATGAGACATTGAGCTGCTAGAAACAGGTGAAGAAGCCCCACAGGAGGAGAAACCAGCCATACATGGGGATCTTATCGGTATAGACGGACATGGCGGCATAGAGGGGGGTATACTCACTCACCTCGTTGGTGATCCAGAGGACGACAAAAGACAAAGATAATGCAGCACCGAAGCCCTTGCAGATGAACCTCGAGCCCATGATGGCAAAGTTGGCGTCGTATGTGCCATTCAGCTCACCAAAGTCGAACTTACAGATGATGACGAGGATGCCAACAATGGCAAAGCTAGCGAGCATACCTGCAGGACCAGAAGCGACGAGCATGTTACCAAACCCAAGGAACACACCAGGACCAGTGATACCACAGAGAGCGATCAGGTTGACCATTCTGTTCTTCAGACCGGCCTTAAGACCGGTGTTGAGGATTACCTCACCGGAGTCGTGCTGGTGGTAAGCTGAGGCCATTGAGAGGATCTGGACGACGTCGACGACGGTTTCCTTCTCAATGTCTGAATTGGAGTGTTTTTTTATTGTTTGAGGAAGTTGTGTGAAGTTGTAGTATCAAGCAGTGTATGAATTACTGGATGAGGTGAGCACCATAGCTTTATAGCTGGATCACTGATAAGGGGTATCTCAACGGCTCACTAGGGTCCCCAGCGGTGGATCTACCACCTTGTGGCTGTGCGGATTGCGATGGGCTCTTGTGACGTATTTTTATGCTCTTATTACTCTTTCAACATCTGCGGTTGCCTGAAAAGGCACAATCTGGCCAGCTTAGGGAGCTCAGACTGCAAAGCGACGCTCTAGGCAGAGCCTGTGGTCTGGTGGGAGCCCTGTGGGGCAGAACAACTGTGTGAACGAAAGTGGGGAGATCCTGCCAGGGTCCAGGGTATTTTACATAGTACAGTAACTTGTACCCCGAGTACTAGGAATACAATAAAGATGATAGGAGAGCATACCAGTGATGACAAGAAATTCAAAGGAAACCAAAAAATGTGAGACTGGGCAATCGCGATTTGAACAGTGACATCCCAAAGACCAACACAGCCACTTAGCCATTGATCGTCTTCTTTACAAATGGAAGAGTTTGAGGCCCAATGGGTGTGGAGAGTTTTCCACATGTGTCCGAAACAAAAGCGTCCCCATCAATAGCGCCACGCATCTTGTCAGAATTGTATAGTAACAGGGCAAACCGTATTCTGGTGGCAATTAGCTAGCTCAGCTCTACGAAGTGGCGTATGGTTTAACTCTAAAGTCTCGGTGCTTAGATTACCTCCGGTGTATCTTTACTACAGATATCGCGAAGGAACTGTCCTCAAGGGGACAGATACGAAATTTAGTTCCAGAGGTGTCATGGTGGTGGGGTCCTATCGGGGCTCCGTTCTGATTGGGTAAATCTTAGGGACAATGACGAAACAACCTGGACTCCAAGATGTAGCAAAGAAGTAAAAGTAGATTCAGGCGAAAAAGATCGTAGCGATGAGCATTAAAATTTGCTGGGGTTTGGTACCCAAAGCCCTTAGAAGTTCATGTTCTCTACCAGCTTGGTCTACAGTGGTGATACGAAGTTGAGGATTATGCCGACACACCACATCAAAGAAAAATATTGACACCGAACTTGTTGACTGTGTAGATACAGATGATGGAAAATGAAAAGTTGGCGATAACCAAGCTCTAGAGTTGGGTCGGATCATACAAAAAGGCTGATCCGTGATCCATCGATGATCCCTGCTCCGCTTGAAACGGTTCCTTATTAGGTAGACTTTTAGTTCTTCTGATTCAAAAGACAATGCGTCGAACTTTCAGGGTCCGTTAAATTCCATCATTACTTCTAGGCTGAATCACACTCTACTTTGAAGTTCTTGCATACCAATAAGAGTTTAGTGAAATCTTCTATCAAAGATGGAAAGTGGTTATAAATCGTGGTCTATTTTGAACATACTACCGTATTATAATGGCTAGTCTTTGTATTTTCTCGATGTATATATTGCCAAATTCTTTCACCTTTCATAGGAGGACTGATACACATTTTGCCATAGCGATAGCGCTATGACGACTTAAGAAGAGTACTATGGATCCAATTTTATTTGAGAAACTTGTGAATATTAGCTCCCATAGCTCATTTAACAAGATTCGCACAATTCGCACAGATCATCGAAGTACGTGTTGAGGATCATTTCCAGACCCGTGGCCAACCCTAATCATGATTTATATACCCTGATATCTAAAACTGTTTATGATCAATTATCACTACTCGTAAATAAAACCGTTATATGGAAAAAAATAGAGTGATGAAACAAAATACTCCGCAGAGAAGCCAATGTAAGTCATTGATCAAATTCAACCACGCCTCATGACAAGAATAGAAAAAACGAAAGAGGGCAAACATCGCTACAAACTCAGATGGAGCAGATGAAGGATTCTTAGAAGAGTGCAGCCAAAACCAGAGACAAAAGCGACACAAGAACACTGTTTCTGCTCAATCCCGAGCCAGCACCTTCGTATAAAGATGTGACCTGTGGAATTCGAGTTCCAACAGATGTGGACAGCGTGCTGTCAGTTTCCAACAAGACAGACGTAGTTTTGGTTATAACGGTTGTATCATGAGATATAGACAATGTCTCGACGATAAAAACTCCAGTACGAGTACTCTGGCCAGAGATATAGACAACCGTGGACTTCTCCTCTGGATGTGCCTCAGATATAACAGAAGAAATAACCCCGGAATTACCTGAGACTGTCTTACCGTATATAGCAGCAGCGGTCGTCGCCACAAATCCCTCAGAATTGGTCGTGGCCAAGTATGTCACAGTGGCCGTAACTGTCGCCTTTCCTGCTGCGCTACTGCGTGTCAGCAGCATCGTACTCTCACACGGAACAGTAACAGTCACCGTCTCAACAGCGCCATTACTTCTTGTTACCGTAATCACCTGGATTTCGGAGGTGGCAGAAGACACGATCAGAGAACCTGCCCTGTCAGTAGTGACAACACCAGCAACAACCTCTGTTTTGGTCTTACCATTTGAATCGGTGTAGGTACCGGTGACACAAGGAATAGTAATGGTCAGCGTTTCGACGCTACCCCTGGTATTTGTCACAGTAGTGACATATTCCGTGGTCATATCTCTCGTACCGAAGCTTTCTGTGGTATTCAAGGTGACTATAGATCCATTTGAGTTATTACTGGTCAAAACTGAGAACAATCCACTTCGAGTTATCCCATAGGTGCTGGTGAAAGAAGTCGTGTTCGCGCTTGGCAGTGAAGAAGTAATCGATGCAACTGTACCTCGCGAACTAGATCCAGATGATTTCTCTGGAACCTCGATCACCTCGGTCACAGTGGAGTCAGTACCGGTGGTGAAGTATGTAGTGGTGTACGCACCAGTCCAGGTGGTGGTGATAGTAGCACCAGCAGTAGTCTGTGGAACCTCGATCACCTCGGTCACAGTGGAGTCAGTACCGGTGGTGAAGTAAGTGGTAGTGTATGCACCAGTCCAGGTGGTGGTGATAGTAGCACCAGCAGTAGTTTGTGGAACCTCGATCACCTCGGTCACAGTGGAGTCAGTACCGGTGGTGAAGTATGTAGTGGTGTAACTACCTGTCCAGGTGGTGATCAGTGTAGCACCAACAGTCGTCTGTGGAACCTCGATCACCTCGGTCACAGTGGAGTCGGTACCGGTGGTGAAGTATGTAGTGGTGTAACTACCTGTCCAGGTGGTAGTCAAAGTTGTATCTGGAGTACTGGAAGTGTAAGATATCTGTTGGAGACTTGAGGAGCTAGAACTGGAAAGACTGTTACCACTTCCGCCACTTCCTGTATTTGGCGGAGTGAAGGTTTTTGAAATGATGCTTTGTCTTGTGTCTGTCTGACCATTTGGGCAGACTACATTAAGATTGAATTGACCACCCTGACCGGTGACGGCTATGGCACCTTGTGTATACGCATAGAATGCCAAGCGGTAACCAGCTGGGATTGCACCAAAGGTTAGTGTGTATGTTCTGCCATCACTAGAGAAAGATCCCAGAGGAGAGTTCAAGAACTGATATGATGTTGGGTACCCAAATGCGCTAACACTATTGGTCATATAACCCAAAAGCGGCGTTGTATCGATAACCCCGGCGCTGGTATTGGTAGTGAAAGTTAAAGTTCCTGATGTGACTCCAGCACCATTACACAAGTTGCATGGGGCAAGGTAATAATTGAAAGTTTCATAATCATCATATCGAATTGTATTAGTGACTTCAGCGTGAGCATTACAAATAGGAGCTAAAGGGGAAAGGCTGACGTCGAATGTCAGACCATCCCAGTTGAGAGTGTTTGAACCGACAATCCAAGAAGCAGCAAGGCTATCCCAGATCGGTCTTCCGCCACCATTGAGGCCAAATTCGTATGAGTAAGTACCTGAGAGTGAAGAATACTGCGTAGGATCGAGAGCGATGGTACAATTAATAGAAGATTGGTCGACAATAGCACCTCCGGAGTTGGGCATACAATTTGCGAATGTAACGCCATTGCTCAGATTTATTTGGTAACTGGCATGAAGTGAAAAAACGTGTGGCATATTGATTGAAAATGTATCTCCTTGTTGAGCAATAGTTGGGTCAATGCTCCAAGTGAGATCCACTCCTAGAGAACTGAAGAGATAAGCTGAACTGGGACCAGTATATGTTATACCAGTGAATACACCAGTGAGCTGTTTCGCCTGCGTCATACAATGGGTAAACAAGCTGATGTAAAACAGCAGCTTTAGCAAGAAAATCATATTGATAAGTTGACTTTTGAATCAAAGTTTTAGTTTCTCTGGATGGCGAATAATTTGAGACAAGGGAGAAAATCTATTAATGTTGGAAATCCCTCCTGCTTTATATAAATCAATACTCCGCCTTTTGCATCTAGGAGATGTATTTAATCCCCTGTAGCGTATCAATGTCTCAGATTAAGTATACCTTATCCTTCAGAAAATCTTGATATCAAGTTGCATATTTTAATCCTTTTTCAGTGCCATAGGCATTAGGAGTTGTTAAATACTTCTACTCTGTGCAGATCACATTCATTAATGACACTATCTCGAATACTGGACGAAACAAAGGTGCACGACAACCACACTCCCTTCCCCCATTTTGATGAAGCTGAAAAAATATTTGTCATTCCGTGCCCGTAGATTCCTCCCGGGTAATGAACACAGCTGCATGGGAAATGGGCATAGGAGGTATGCGACTTGACTAGGCATGTCTGCCTAGTCAAGGCAGCCAATCTTCTCAAATCACCAAATTCCTAAGTATGTCAGTAACATTATTTCCTCAATTCATAACTCGGACAATAGCGGCTCATGCTGTTTCTGCATGTCAAGCTAGATGCTCCCTTTACAAGCAATGTGCAGCGTGCATACACATGAAACTAAATATCTGCATCTGCTTTAGTTGCAGTGTCTTAAGAGAAGATATGCATCTGCTTTAGCTGCAGTGTCTGGAGGATATGCATCTGCTTTAGCTGCAGTGTCTGGAGAAAAGATCTACAGCAGACCTGCGGCCGCATTGCATTTCCGCATCATCAACACGACTTTTCTGGCTACCATTGCAAGACGGAAGCTATTTTTAACTATGTAGTACAATACTTTGTTAACATGTTTGTGCGTCCACAATAGATTTTTGATCGCCTTAAATTAACCATTTACTGCTATCAATGAGTGGACTATAAAATTCAACCAAGATAATGAACCACGGCTTCCGCATCCCCGAAACGCTGCTTACAATAACCAAATGGGCTGGAGTTGACTTTTTCTGCTGAAGATTCCAATTTTGATGATCCAAGACATTGTCCTGCAAATAGGAGTGATGATTTCTGTCCTGGCGTACAGATGATGCTGCACGGCCAGGATAATCAAAACTGGCTAGACTCGAATCATGTGTCGTACTACAGGAAGAAGAAAGAGTTGATATATGTCCAAATCTCCCATGAGATGGCTATATGGGAAACGTGAGTAGGGGTTGATCTATCTTCTGCAGTTTTCATCTTGTAAATAATTTGTTTAGCGCTGCAGCAGATGTTGAGAAAGTGTAAAGATAAAATCATAGCTCCGACTAGACTGCAGAAAACCTTTATATGACAAAGAACCGTTAATAGAGGCCACCTAGAGCCATCGAGGCATCTGGAGCTCAGACTTTAAGAAATGACGACATTCGACGTAAATAGGGAAGTGCAAACAGAGAGGAATATAAGAATTCTCTTACACGAAGAATTGCGCAGACTGCAATGGAAGAAATGATATAGCCTAGTCAGTAACGAAATAAATCTGGCGCAAACGAAACCTTTTAAGTACAGGAAGGTCTCATATATTTGCAGTTATTCATTTCTTGATAAAATCATCTGCTATGAGGATAATGTTGTCCAAATTAATATATTAAGTTTGTGTTTAATAAATCAATACAGGAGTATTCATATACGATTAGCATCCGCGGAACTTGATAAATTTGATATAATAGCTTACAGATCGACAAAGTATTAATATCTGCAAACACGGATCTACTGTGCGTCAGTAAAAGGTAATTAGGACTCCACGACGCATGAAATTTGAAGATGGGTTTCATCTGAGCTTATGAAATGGTTCTTAATAGATTTTGAGAATAGAGTAGAGTTGAACATGCATTGATGATTGCCGTGTGTGCCTGAGCTGTGTAACCGAATCCTGAGTTGTCTTCACAAGAAATTCGTAAAATGATCATTTCCACATCCTAAACATGCTTAGCGGGAGTCAGTATCGAGCCTCATAATCACAGCCCCTTGCCCTATAGTGGAACTAACTAGAGATGATGTATTAGATAAGTTCCTCGCATGTGATAGAAGTGATGACTGAGTATAGAAGTGATTCTTCCCTATACTTCAATAGTGACGAATATGCGCTTGAACGCACTATTTGGGTGTCATTGAATATGACTTGCCATCAATAGGATTTGTGTAGGTCATATTGCATATGGTACAGATTATTCTGTGAAAGCCAACTACGGCAGTAATATCAAGATTTGAGAAATATTCTAGACTATTGAACTAACTTAATACAAGCAGATTAGCTACGTAGTTCAGATATTAGAGTGCCCTCGCTCAGTGGCAAAAAGAAATAATATATAGTAGATCGGTGCGGTTTTACTTGGGGTTTAAGCTCAAAGGTTCTCTGAAGCCTGCGGTCAGCATTTTTCGTTAACAGCCTCAAATGAACATTTCGTGCATGCCTTCTTTATGAATGCATTATGCAAAAACACACAGTTCCTACGGATGCCAGTAACACTGCCCCCTCAATTTATACTTGGGCAAAGGCACATGGAAGGGCGATGTGTTTATGCTTGTCTATTTAGGCCCTCCTTTCTTTTACCAGCGAGCTGTAGCGTGCGTACACATGAAACAAAAGATCTGCGGCCACATTGCATTTCCGCATCATCAACACGACTTTTCTGGCTACCATTGCAAGACAGAAGCTATTTTTAACTATGTAGTACAATACTTTGTTAACACGTTTGTGCGTCCACAGTAGATTTTTGATCGCCTTAAATTAACCATTTACTGCTATCAATGAGTGGACTATAAAATTCAACCAAGATAATGAACCACGGCTTCCGCATCCCCGAAACGCTGCTTACAATAACCAAATGGGCTGGAGTTGACTTTTTCTGCTGAAGATTCCAATTTTGATGATCCAAGACATTGTCCTGCAAATAGGAGTGATGATTTCTGTCCTGGCGTACAGATGATGCTGCACGGCCAGGATAATCAAAACTGGCTAGACTCGAATCATGTGTCGTACTACAGGAAGAAGAAAGAGTTGATATATGTCCAAATCTCCCATGAGATGGCTATATGGGAAACGTGAGTAGGGGTTGATCTATCTTCTGCAGTTTTCATCTTGTAAATAATTTGTTTAGCGCTGCAGCAGATGTTGAGAAAGTGTAAAGATAAAATCATAGCTCCGACTAGACCGCACACAAATCCTTGATATGACAAATTACGCTTAAAAACGGTCAGCCAGAACTATTGAGATGTTTGTGAAATTCATAATTTAAGAAATGATGAAACTGGACGTTGATAGGGAAGTTCAAGTACAGAGGCATACGAAATTGTTCCCACATTTGAGGAAAAATTGGGGTGGGGCAAGACCTCAGGGCACTACCAAGCGCCGATGCAAATTGCCAGATCGGGATTTGTGAAGACACAAATTGAGACACGAAGGCCACGTTGGCACAAACAATTACAGAATAGAATTATGCAATGAATTATTACAATTTCTTACGTTCCTAAACAACTGATCCATTTTTAACAGTCAGCTATAAAACTTTTCACATGTATTGTCATATTCACCATTTTTAATGATATAAGTATTCTTGAGCTGTTCTGATTCCAATGAGTATTTCCTGAGTTTTTTCTTCTTTCTAGGGAACAGGTAGGTACATCGAGCAAAGACCCCGTTTATCTACTCCTGGAACTAAATACAAACGCCTTCAGCGCTGATCAAAAGATATGATCATCAGACATGAGAAATTTTAATGATCCCATGTCATGGTCACATGCAGTCGCAGTTACTCATCTATTGATAAAATCATCGGCTCCTAGGAAAGATTATCCTAGTAAATATATTAAGCCTCTCTTTAATAAACCAACAAAAGAACTTTCTTATTCAATGAGTATCCACAGAACATTGTGATTGTATACTGTGATTGGTACAAGAGCTTACAAAACGACCATGTTCTAATATATTCACGTACAGATCTAGTATGAGTTAGTTAAAAAGTAATTAGGACTTAACGAGGTATGAAGTTTTGAAGAAGCGTCTCATCTGAGTTTCTGAAATTATCCTTAAAAGATCTTGAGAATAGAATAGAGAAAAAAGTGCATTGATGATCGCTTTGTGTGCTTGGGCTGTGTATTCAAATCAATCTGGACGCTTTACTGAACTCTCTTCATAAGAAATTCGTAAAACGGTCATTTCCGCACTTTAGAGTTTCTCAAGAAAGTGAGTAACCAGGCTCACAATTACAGCATCTTAGCCTGTAATGGAACTAACTGAAGAGGACGTGCTAGAAAATTTCTTGCATGTGATAAAAGTGATAACAGAAGTGATTTAGTCTAGAAGTGATCCTCTCCTATATTTCAATAGTGGCTGATATTCGCTTTAACGCACTATTTGGGTATCAGTTGCACTTGAGTAGCCATCAGTAGGAAATTTCTAGCCCGTATCACTTACGGTACAGATAGATTATCACGTAAAAGTTAAGTATGGCGGTAAAATCAAGCTTTGAGAAGCATTCATGACTATTCAACTAACTTCTGAAAGCAATCTGCTGTGTCCTTCAGATTTTGCCCTAGTACCCTCACTCAAGAGCAAATAAAAATATTAGATTGATGGGATTGTACTTCAGTTTCAAGCTCAAAACTTTTCTGAAAACTGTTCTCTTCTTATTCTTTTCTATTCTCTTGAGATTGCTATCTTTCATTCGTAACTTCAAATAAAAATTTCGTGCATGAAGAAAAGACACAGATCCAGAAACCTGCATATCCATAGAGTTCTTCAAACTTGAATTTAAAATTTTCTGGTTGATAGTGGGGGGGCGGACCAATGTTGCGCTAACCAATCAATGAGACGCAGCATCCGAGCAGCATTTGAGCGGACCTAATAAATGCATCATGCAAATAGTATAAATGGCTTCCTGCAAGTGGCGACTATTACACGGAATGCCAAAATTCACACCTAGAATCTTTTGCTGCATTAAAATGCAAGCACTTAACGCAGTTTTTACAAGTCAGCGAAAATTTATCAACTTTTTTCTCATACCCTAGGATTTGGGTGCCTACGGGATACTAAGCTCAGTGGGTCTCCGGTAGGTCTACGGTTGGTCCAGGCCCTCACACTATTGTGATTTTAATTGCATCATGGTGATCTCGATTTTGAGGAATACGTCCAAAGTGGAATCCATCTTCTCAGAAGCCTCAAGAAGTGGACCCGCAGCGAATGTTCCCAAGTCTGACATCCGCTACTCTTAATAGTTGGTGATCACTAGGCACCCGTAGCCAGCTGATAGGTTTGGAGCGTGTATGACAAATGGGGTATGACCAAACACACAGACAATTCTAATCATTGGTCAGTGGTCAATCAGTATTCTTTAATCCTTTGAGTTCATTTGATCCTTTATCTCTTCGGAAACGCCTTTATAAAAACCCGAATAAGCATTCGTAAATCGATTCTCTATATTATAAAATGCGTTACTTTCTATTAAAACAACATATAAATATAGCTTGCAGATGTGTGTTTTGCCACCTTATGGACCAGTGTCCACCCTACGGCACTTAAAGTAGTCCGGACGAAGTTACAATTCTAGAGCCCAAGATCCAGTATAAGGACACTCTCTCCATCACTACTGTACAGTCGCACTATTACTATTACTATATTAGAAAATCAATCATTAGAGTCTAATAATGTGTCACTACCCGTACCAAGGGAGATCGCTCTTCCTTAAAATGTCAAATAAGTCTCTCTTTGTCTCTTTGCTAAATTGTTGAATCTTATAGGTCTTATCCTAGAAGGCTACTGATATGACGACGATTAAGCCCAGTCAACTTCCATTTCAATGATATTTACGCGTGACCATCTGCCTACATGTAACTCCTTTCGGGAATTCTTTTCTTGCAGCTCAACTTTCCACCTGGCTCCTGGCTTTCAACCTGAACTATGCGGGTGACGCATAGGTCATGTTATTGTGCTTAGAACGATGCCTGTTTGGATGTAAGATTGGAGAAGATAGGACAAGTAATATTTATGAAACACGTTTTAGCCGCTCACACGTTTACAGCACCCTACATGTCAGAAGCAGTCATTGGCAACTGCACAATTTACATAGAATACTCTGTCATGCAAAGAAAAGTGCGGCGGGACATACTTTCTGTGTCGCGGCTATTACTGTCCATTCCCAGACGTCATTAAAAATATATAGTCATCAGTAGCTTTCTTTCCATGGGTTGGAATAATTTGAAGATAGATGATATTAGATTATCCCAAAAAAGTATTTCAACGAATCGGAATGGCCGGTTTCGGAACTCAGTGTATGCTGGACACATTTAACAATGAAGGGCCACAGGCTCCTTCAAATGATGCTAGTTATTTCACAACTACTCTTCCCAGCTGGAGAGAATTCGCAAAAGGGATATCAACACCATCACTATCTAGTATGCCCAATACTTCATTGAGCTCAGAAACATTATACAACAAGATAAACCAGAAAAAATATTTTCCTTCATTTTTTTCAGACCTTACAATCAATATCCAACTCAGGAGTCAATTAAATGTGTTGTCGCCACTTCACACTCTGCCAGAACAAATTCCATCACAGGTTTATCTGCCCAAACTATTAGTATCTTACAAAAATATGAACTCCCGACCGTCAGTGGATGTTGTCGACCTCACAAAAATACCCCAGGGACATTCTCAGGCAGGTCACACAGCTCAGATATGTTTTAAATGTGGTCGCGTTATTTACGGTGACATATGTCGACACATGAGAACCCACGACAGTAAGGGAGGATTCAAGTGCTTATATCCAAGAGTTTATTGTCCTCATGTGAGGGGTTTCTTCAACAGAAGACATGAATTAAAGAAGCATTTACTTCATAAGCACTTTGTTTTATGTGATAAAAATGTGAAGAGCTTGAAGAGCCTGACTGGTAAACTCGAACATGAGGGGACTTGTCCTTGCGGCAAGAGAATGAAGGCGAGTGAGTGGCTCGAACACATAGTTGCAAGAGATCCATATGGAAGCTTTGAGTGCCGAGATCTCAGGGTGAAGAATGCAGAGGCAGAGAGAGCCCATGAAATAGTGTCCAGTTTAGGGTAACGACTTAATTGATAATTATTGTTGACCAGAAATTGAACCTTATCGTTCTCTTATGTAAGTGGGTTTTAATGAAGGTGAGAACCGATATAAAGTTGATGTCCCATACTCACGAGTCACTATTTTCCGTTCTAAGTGCTCTGGCTGCTCATGTTTCGAATCTTTTGGTAATCAATGTCTTTGATTTCAAAGTATTCCGGCATTATATCCAGGATGTGCTATAGCTCTAGAGGGTGTATCTACGAAGAGACTATGTAGATAATCAGCTGATTAAAAGTCCAGATGCCTCTTTGAATATGAGAGTGAGGTTTATTCATTTCCATCCCTACCCCATTGCTTCTATTAGAGGAACTGCTGGTTCTGCGGGATGTTGCAGTGTGAAGTTTGCAGTACCTAAAACAGAGATTTAAAGTTGGAGGTCGCAGCTTCGAGTAGCTTCGATGTGCATTGAGACAAACATGAAAACATGCAAAACACAAACTGCTTTATGAAGAAAATAATGAGTATGTAGTGCTATATTACTGCGACATGCGGCAGGTGGGACCCATTGGACCTGTTAGGCAGTACTAACTAGTTGTCCTTGAGGCTTGAAAGTCTCAGATAAACATACCCCTGTGACTAACTCTCTGTAATTCTCTTTCTGAAGCCTCGCATAAATATGTACTTTTACAGAGAGCACTGAAAGCACCCTTCAGCAATATGTTATGACTAGATATTACACTGAGACGAAAGGCTGGTCAGATTTCATAGTAATTCACTGATGATGTTTCCTACTGATGATCTAATTTCTCGCTGCGCGCTGGACGTCGATTGCAAGTTAGAAGTTGTGTCGAAAAGGTCCAGAGCCTACACGTTTTGAAGTTGACACAGCGCAAGTTTGGATATTACACTTTCACTCAGACATTTCACAAAACGCTTTGCTTTTTTGAGTCGTAAGGCTGGTTTTGTCGGTAGGCCACCTTTATGGCCTGAAGTTTGAATTTTAGCACGAAAATCAAGTTTAGACTTTGAAATTAGAAGATAGGAGTACTTGAGACATAGATCACTTTCCCTGATATTCGATACCGTAAAAAATATTGAATAGGTCGGAGAGTCTTAGGCTCAGTCCCTGCGGATTTTGTCAGTACTCAAAATCCATTGGAGCCGGCAGAAGTAGTAGTGATAGTCAAACCGTCCCAGTCAAAAGTGTTTGAACCGACATTCTAAGAAGCAGCACTGTCAGTAAAGATCGGCCTTCCTCCACCATAGAGTTGGAATTGGAATCTGTAAGTACCTGAGAGAGAAGAGTACTGCATAGGATCGAGAGCTATGGTACAATTAATGGACGATGTATCCACAATAGCGCCACCAGAATTGGAAACACAAGTTGCGAATGTCACACCATTGCTCAATCTAATAATGGAAGCAGCGAAACGGGAGAAAACATTTGGCATATTGATAGAAAATGTATCTCCTTTTTGTGCAGTTGTAGGATCTATGCTCCAAGTGAGATCAACTGTTTGAGTATTGAACACATTAGCCGGATCGGGGCCGGCAGATGTTATACCAGTGAATTCACCCTTAATTGTTTCGCCTGTGTCACGAATGGGTGAACAGGCTGATTTGAAAGAGCAGCTTTAGCAAAAGGATCATATTATTAAGCTGCTTCTTCAATAAAGTCTGATTTCTTTTCTGGATTCTAAGTAACTATGGACAGCCGAAAAGAATAATCGATATCTGGAAGCCTTTTCTCTCGTATATATTTTATGTGTCTCGCTAATTTCGATACTCTTTCTTTTGCTTCTAATTTATGCATTTATTGCGCAGAAAGATCTAGATGTCTTAGACGATTGCACCAAGAATAATTTCTTCATGGCTTCAGACAACTTTGATAGATCTTTATATCTTGTTCTTTTCAATTCTCTGACATTTCTGGCCTAATTATACTTACAGCCGAATATGAAGGAATTGGTCTACGTACATGAGAAATAGACTTTGAGCAGTCGTTGGCGCTTTTGTCTTATATAAATTAAGTCCATGAACAGCGTACCTCGAATAGTTGACGGTCATGACAATCATATCCCGTCATGAGGATGAGGCTGAAATCCGATATGGGCAAATTACACTTATCCATCACTCGATTTGTTGAGGCATATCTGTTATTTCACGCGCTTTAGATTCCTCCTGAGAAATGAACACGTTTCGATGGCTAATGCGCATTTCGTAGACAGCAGACCTCTGCATGCAAGTGTCTTATTTTAGTTTGCTTTTTTTTGGGGCGCCGAAAATCGAGCAAGGCTTTTGCAAACGGAACCGATTCTTTGAGGTACATTAAACAACATCAGGAAAAGAGCTTCTGCCTTGGTTGCGCATTACCTAAGGGGGATTTACTGAGCTCGATCTCGTCAGAAATTCAACGCACTTCCACCGGCCATTGATCCCAAAGTTTGGTCCTTTGAATCCTCTTATAATTTATTCCTACCCATACCCATGGCACTTCTCATGTTCCCGCTCCAACGGAATCTCAGCACCGACCCTATCACCAAGGCCCGGGATCAAGTCTCTCCCAAAATTGAAAATATCTAATAATCACGTGAGCAAACTCCAACGATGATGGCGTGTATTTCAATTTCTGTTGTCCTGGCAGTGAAGGGAACGAGAAAGGAAATACGGATTGAAACACTACCTATTAAATGGGAAGCCAAAGCTTTCCTTGTGCCACAGATTCAAACCAATTCGAACATTACTCCTCACAGGGAGGCCTTGATACTAGTGTTTGAAAGAACATGCTCATAGAACCATTGAAGCACTTGTGAAGCTCATGACGTATATAGCAGGACGATCAACTAAGAAACAAGCTCAAGTTCAGCTGATAGAGAGGCATATGAGATTTTCTAAAGATTTCTGGTAGGGTCACTCTCGGTATGACCGCTAAATCCAAACGCAATATGCAAATGTGATGCAGAGCGCCAAGTGGAGTGTTCATATAAGGATTGGCGCAAACCTAAATGTAAACGCAAAGGGGACCAAACTCTCACAAACGCCAGGCGAAGATTATGTAAGCAATTCTTAAAATCGAGTATCCTTTTCCATAGTTGCAATAGTAAGACCATGTGAGGGCCGAAGGACCTATCTGAGCTTAGTGTCTCTCTGACACCCAAATCTGGGGTATAAGAACACCCCTCAGCCACTACTGTATAGTCACTCTATTCCTATAATAGAAAATTAATCACTAGAGTCTAATTTCTCGTCTTGACCCTTACAGACCATATGACATATAATATCAGGGCCAGACGGTTACATCAGCCCATATCATGAGCTGGTGACAAAACCATACAGATACGTCCGCCCATACCACGAGTCAGGTGTCCATAAACACCCATTCCCGAAGGTAGAGGAGCAACCCCCCAAAACACTGCTTGACACTAACTATGCTATGATATATAATCAATCAGAAAAGGCTAAAGGTTTTACAAATCAACCTTAGACATAATGCAGTATATTCCAAAAACGATGCCGAGTTTCAGCATTAACAAAAATCTCCAGTTAACTACAGAGGACCTTGAATGGTACGCAATGAAGTATGAGTGCTGAGGAGACAGTTGTTAAACTTAGAAGCTGTTATGACTCAGATCCAGACTCACATGCATGAGGCAGGACTATAATAAATCTTAGGTCAGTCATAGTCATGAGCCACGATCTAACCCGATCCAAGACTCCTTATTATCTTCTTTATTCTCTGCCATCTTCTTTTTGAGATCTTCGCATTGAGGTCTCCCATCTGGGTTTCTTGCGATTATGTGTATGAGCCACTCTCTTGCTTTCATTCTCTGACCACAGGGACACGTCCCCTCGTGTTCCAGTTTATCGGTCAAGTTATTCAAGCTCTTCACCTTACTGTCACGAAGTACAAAGTGACGATGAAGTAGATGTTTTTTGAAATCGTACTTTCTGTGAAAATAGCCACTCTTGTGAGGACAGCCGGCACTTGGATAGAAACATTTGAACCTTGCCTCCTTGTTATGCGTCCTTAGATGTCGAGCGAGGTCACGAACAATACTGTGACCACATATATTACATCTCTTAGAATTTTTGTATGACGGACGAAGTTTTTGGGGAACAGCAGTGGGCTCAGTATGGTCAACTAACGCTAGTGCACTCACATTCCTTGACGATACACCTGGTGTGAGCAGATTAAAGTTAGGTAGGACTTCTTGGGTTAAAGCAGAAGGTGGTGATGAGAAATGAGATTGAGTTCTAAACAGGGGGTTGCGAAATTCGAGTGGAACTAAAGGATACCTCTTGTAGTTTGATCCTTTTAAGCTCATAGATATACAATATCCACGATATTGTGAGATGCTCGGCACACCTTCTGTAAATTCACTCCAGCTGGGAAGACGTTCAATCCTCGTGCAATTGCTATCATCGTGTGAAAAAATCGATGGTCCTTCAAACTTAGAAGCCCCCTGATAGCCTGCACACTTAATTTCCCCACAGGTCAATTGATTCTCTGACATTACCTTGATATATCATTCATTTATCTCTATGTAGTTTCACAACCTAGAAGAAGTAGCCATTGGTCTCAATTTATTCTGTACATCGCTTAGGAATGAACAGCAGACTCTAGGACAAAGAGAGTGCAACTGCTGACTTTCTTGATAGGACAGATAGCGTTCTTCCATAAATAAGAGTCTTATGCATAGTGTGTATTGAGTACTGACCACTGTAAGCCTGCGGGTTGATGTAAGAATGTGTTGTGAGGGTGTTGGAAGCACGTTCCATAAATACTTTGGAGAGCTTCTAGAACCTTCAAATTAAGGTTTTATCATTCTATAAGGCAAATCACGGACAATGTGCGTAGTTTAATGCATGGTGCTGCTGAGAGATACACGACAAACCCAGCAGTAATAAAACTGAAAAGTAAATTCTCAGAGTATCTATGTGCATTGATGACCATTAGTCATGATTTATGATCGCTGACGGCGCAATACTTCGTCACTTCACATCAGTTCAGAGCTGAGAGAGCTTGCTTCAAACGTAGGATCCCCCCCCTCTGAGCTGAGCTTTCCAATAACCTTTCCCGTATTGAGTTCTTTTAGAAAATGTCCCAAATCATTAGAGTCTGATTGCCCAATTTGACATCCATGAGACATAAAGCTCACACCTTATGAATGCTTCTAATTTGTGGACAAGACTGTAAAATAATCGACTTCTGTTTAATATTTTTCACATTAGTAGTGTAATCTCCATAGGCTTCTAAGATGAAATATTCATCAAAGGTACAAAGAAAGGCATATCCCAAGGGGCTAATTCAATTAAATCTTTGAAGCCGCTTGGGCTCAAGGTCTGAAATATCTTGAGGATATTATATAGAATACCCCAAAATGACCACATGACCATCTGTGGGGAGAGCAACGCTAGAGCTGCTAGTATTTGGATCCAAACAGCATCAGTTATTATGGACCAGAACAATTAGGGTCTAATTGGTAAAGACTATTAACCTGTCACTTGTTTGATCAAGACAAGTAATCAAGTTCTCAACTGGTGCCACAACTCCACATTAGGAAATTGCAAAACCATAGGCTTCAAATTAGATATGAATGGGGCAGTATGTTAGGCTACAAGCTCAATTTCAGTATCATATGCAACATCACTTTCCTCCAAGGACAAATGTCTCAGCCCGATGCACACTTGTTTCGTGTCGGGGACTGTGGAGCATATACGGGTGTACGGTATTATATAATGTGTGGTGCGCTCGCACCGAGAGCTGCCTTTGGTTGGGGTGCATGCAGAGACTCTGTATAATCTGCATCAGGCCCCCATGGTCAACGAAAATTGGAATATTTTACAATTCTGCTGGCCAAGCCAGGAGTAGATGGATCAGAACTTACTCAAAAATAGTTATCTATAGAAGAACACTTCCATTTGTTGATCTTGAAGAGAAGAACGAAATTGCAATGACCTTTCAGAGGATTATCAAATGCAAAACTGCAGCACTCCGCATGCCGTATCATCTAGATCCTATCAGCTTCTTTTTGCATGGGATCTTGTTCAGTGACGCATTCATGTATAACTGTGGCAGTCTGCACGTCGTATTATCCAGATCTCATCAACGCCTCACTGCATGAAAGTTTCTTTTGCGAGAAAAATGGAGCTATGGATAGCTGCAACACTTTATACGCCGTATCGTACAGACGCTAGCTGTTTCTTTCTGCACAGGATCTTGTTCTGAGGAGCAGCCATGTGTACAGTTGTAGCAGTATGCACGTCGTATTGCCCAGATCTCATAAATGCCCAGATCTCATAAATGCCCTACTCCGTGGAAGTTTCTGTTATGTCGAAGTTGAAGAAGTCATGTTAAATTGTAGCAACCTTATTGTTCTAGAACCAGATGTTTGGCATTTCAAGTGTGACCAAACATCTTTTGAGACGGATCAAGGGCTCATCCCATGGGGCGTTATGCTTGTGCCCCTGGACTACAGGGGTTCCAATAAACAGGCACATCAAAAAAAGAAAACGAAATACATTGGACATCTCAAATATATCGTCTGTCGGCTCACAATTCCAATTATGTAAGTAGGATTCGACTATACATTCACGATCACCGAAAGGGTAATTATTTGACTGGAATATTCGAGCTGGCAGTCGAATAATAGTTGGAGTTATTTGAAACCGGAGAACATCACTAGCGATCAGCTCCCTAAATTTGATTTGTTGATTTATGAAGTATTAAGTATTAGCCACACTCATTGCTTTGCGGCTTCAATTGATCCTATCTCTAAGTTGAGTTAGGAGACAGCAATTATGCAGTGATGTGATGTGATTCGATACATGCTTGGATCTGCAGTATTGATTGCAGTCCACATATAGCCATCCCATGTTCATGGCAAAGCAGGGGCCATAAAGAATACCCTGTCGATCCGTTATCACTCGTCTCAAGTTTTTATCTTGGAAGCTAGAGAACTTTCTGTGATATCGTCTTTTCTTCTTGCACTTTGGCACATCATGCATAATAGGATGTTACGCAATGTTTCAACCCAGTCCTCAAGCTTCGCTCGACTAAGGGACATTAGTAGCTTTGGGGAAGCTTGAAATGTATATATGGATCCGAATATCTAGGATCACTCTACTGCATTGTGAGGCCATCATCTTCCAACTTCAGTCGGCTGTTGATCTGCTTGGATATATACCAGAAAACCTGCTAATTTTGCGTCCTGCGAGAGGCCTTTACGGACAGCCCAACTTCATGGAGTTTCAAATGAGCTATGAAGATGCCGGTGATGATGCACGAATAACTTGTATTTAGTATTCACAAGCTTCTGATTGTAATCGTCTGATAATTGTGTCAAATATCTGATGTTCAGATATCTTTATTCGACACTCGGATTAAATATTTGATTGAACAGTTATCTGTTTGGTTGTTTTGTAGTACTTGAAGTTTTGATAGATGACGATGAGCGATAAATATGATACAAACTATTGTAGACCCTGAGCCATGGATGATGTAGAATCTATGTATTATCAGTGATTTATTGGTATATATTTTTGTCTTTTCTCTTACAAAATTGGTGATATTTATATATCAAGTGACTGCTCTGATGCTGTCTCGTAATCATCATAGCAATTTTTCATAAGGACTGCTGAGGGGAGATCTTAGTGAATCGAAATCTCCAAATTTCTTTTCAGGTTTTAGTGATTTTACATAGCTTTCGAAGAGTCCTTAAATGGATTGAAGCTTGATGTACTTCCCAAGAGCTTGATATCTGACATATCAAGGGCACTCAACGGAGCAATGTAGAGGGGCAGTTCCTTTGCGGAGTGGAAGCTCAAAATAACCTTAATTGCTCTCATTTAACCCATGGGTGTTATGCTCAAAGAGTTGGATACTGGATGAAAAACTGCTATATGATTATATGACGATTGTGAGATCATCCGACAACAGCTCCATGAAGCCACAGTTGGTGCTGAATACCTAGAGTTCAGTTCATTCGATTTCTCGCTTCTTTTCTCATGAGAGTTCAATGTTTTCACAGTGTCCAGCCTTTGGCGAAGAAGAAAAAGACATATTTGAGCGTATTAGATTCAGAGCCATTACATATCATTCATTCCTGAAATTCATGTTTATACAACAAGTGAATATTATGTTACATGTAACCAATTGATTTAAGTATGGACACGCGGATTCAGCCGTTCGAATGTGTGAGTTTTGGGGCCGTAAAGCGCATGATTGTGATGAAAATGAACGTAGATGAGGGCCCGGAAGGGCGCATCATCGACTGATCCTGATGTCACCGGTTGCATTTGAGTCGTAGAATAGCTGATGGGACCGAAAGATAGTGAAATATGTCTGAATAGGGTGAAACCGAAAAAACTTCGATGGATCCTGTAGCGGTTCTGGCGGGAGAATCGATCTTCAAATATGGATTTAGGAGCAAAAAAATGATCTAGATATCTGATAGCTCATTCCTCCCGAGTCTTCTCTCAGGATTCCAGAATCTCGTATAAGTTTTATGAGGTAAAACGAATGATCACGGATATCGCGTTTCAGAAGACCTTAGCGTACTCTCAAACTTTAAAAATAAGAAAAATTACCTCTATTAGCATTTGCCTTCTCATGTAAAAAAGGGATGCATATCATTTCTGATTGCTGTTACATATGGATTAACGTTTATATTGTAAGGTATATCTGATTGGCTGATGCTATAGGTCTAGATCCCAGATATCCCTTCTTTGAAACACATACCACATGCAGAATATTTGAGTCAATTCTGCAGGAAGGAGACTGATCGGGCCAGAGCCCGAAATGCGGGGCGATTAAATATCTTTTTTGCAGCACTGGGCATAATATGCATGTAATATGGGCACTCCAGCGCAGTAATTGTGTTTGCTCGAAAATGACAATTGCTTGGGAAAGTGGTTCCAACAAGAATAAGTTTCTTAAGCTACGTGAGCCTAGCGACCGTCCGGTAGTTGGAAGCTTTTGGATTTCTTCTTCTTGGAAAGAATTCACAAAAGCCAAGCACTGAGATCCTTTCTGCCCTACTAGTTGTCTATAATTGAAATTTACTGTTTGCCTGTTCTGTGTTCCCTATTGCGATTCTTATAGGCTCCCGTGCCGATTAGTAGACATACATGCTTCTTGATATCATAATTGGGGCAGCATTGAGCCGTGTGCAATGGAAACAACTAATAACATTGTGCGCAATGACAAAACTACTGTAAACCGGCGTCTGCTTCGTAGTCTTTGTCTTTGAATCTATATTTGTTTTTACCACGATTCACTACGTGGTAGAAAGGTCGCAGACTGGTTAGGTTCTCACTCAAAAAGGACCGTCCAAAGGCCATCATCTTTTTCTCAATACAAGATGCTTGAGGAATCATCAGAGATATATATGCCGTATACAGTGTTTCAAGGCTATACATGAAGTTTGAACAATTCGAACCTTTGGGCCATGCATAGATCCACATGAATCACTTCATATTCAGCAACATGCAAAAGCAGTGAAACATGCAACTTGACTTCTCAAGCGTCATGTTCAAATTTGTCTGAGACATGCACCAAATACATATCTGAGAGAGAAGAATAGTGTATCTATATTTTAGGGAACGCAGATTATATAAGGCAGAAAATATTTCCGCACTGATCTTCTAACTCCTGTTTTTGAAGGCATTTGAACACTAGAGAAACAGAAACTTTATCGAAGAGTCATATCTTCAATATGATTCTTCTAATGAGAATACTCTTTTACCTCCACTTGGTCACCCACTGTGTGACAGAGGCAGCACAACTAACTGGTGTATTCAATGGCATAACATCTATCAGCCCAAATTCTCCCGGACATGTTTTCATACTTCAGGAAATAGCTGTTCTCTCTTGGAGCGTTGACCCTACCACTGCTAAACAAGGGGATACATTTTCGATTAATATGCCAAACGTTTTCAACCTTTACATCGACAAAAATATCGTTTTGGACAATGGTCAAACATTCGCAACTTGTGTGCAAACTTCTGGTGCTGGGATTACGACGTCATCTTCACTTAATTGTACCATCGTCGCCGATCTTTCGTTGTACACTTCTCTTTCAGGTACTTACTCAATTGGATTCCAGTTGGATGGTGGAGGACGGCCGTCATCCACTGCACTTGCTGCGTCTTGGATCGTCGGTTCAAACACTCTTAACTGGGATGGCTTGACTTACAATATGAACTTGGCACCGCAAAAACCTTCAACTGATGTGCAATATCTCATCGATTCAACATATCAACAAGATTATCCTAATTACAACTATTACCTTTCCCCATCAACCTTGTGTAATGGTAAGGCGATCAAATCAGGTACTTTTGTTTTCACCACCAATACAACTGCCGGAACAATTTTTCCAGACCCACTTTTAGCTTATCTTACCAACAGTGTCAGTCCATTTGGGTTTCCAACGTCTGCCTTTCAACTCAATACCATTTCATCATCATTCTCTGGGGATCAGAGATCATATACAGTGAATTTTGGTGCATTCCCAGCCGGTTACCGCTTTGCATTTTATGCTTACACGCAAGGAGTCATGGCTCAGAACGGCCAGGGTGGTACTTTCGATCTTCAAGTGGTCTGCTCGGATGGTACGACTGATACAAGTTTTTATAATTATCGAGTAAATCTCGTTCCCGTTGATACAGGAAGTGGTGGAACTGGTTCCGCTGCTTCCCACACACTAACCACGACCATTCCTTGGACTGGTGCATACACGACTACCTACTACACGACCGGTACTGATTCTACTGTGACTGAGGTTGTCGAAGTCCCATCTTCTTCCGGTGGTCTAGCTACTACCACCACCACTTGGACTGGTGCATACACGACTACCTACTACACCATCGGTACTGATTCTACTGTGACTGAGGTTGTCGAGGTTCCATCTTCTTCTGGTGGTCTGGCTACTACCACCACCACTTGGACCGGTCCATACACGACTACCTACTACACCATCGGTACTGATTCTACTGTGACTGAGGTTGTCGAGGTTCCATCTTCTTCTGGTGGTCTGGCTACTACCACCACCACTTGGACCGGTCCATACACGACTACCTACTACACCATCGGTACTGATTCTACTGTGACTGAGGTTGTCGAGGTTCCATCTTCTTCTGGTGGTCTGGCTACTACCACCACCACTTGGACCGGTCCATACACGACTACCTACTACACCATCGGTACTGATTCTACTGTGACTGAGGTTGTCGAGGTTCCATCTTCTTCTGGTGGTCTGGCTACTACCACCACCACTTGGACCGGTCCATACACGACTACCTACTACACGACCGGTACTGATTCCACAGTGACTGAGGTTGTCGAGGTTCCACAAACAACAACGGTGGATGCTACTCTCACTACCACTTGGACCGGTGCATACACGACTACCTACTACACCACCGGTACTGATTCTACTGTGACTGAGGTTGTCGAGGTTCCATCTTCTTCTGGTGGTCTGGCTACTACCACCACCACTTGGACTGGTGCATACACGACTACCTACTACACGACCGGTACTGATTCCACAGTGACTGAGGTTGTCGAGGTTCCATCTTCTTCCGGTGGTCTAGCTACTACCACCACCACTTGGACCGGTCCATACACGACTACCTACTACACCACCGGTACTGATTCTACTGTGACTGAGGTTGTCGAAGTCCCATCTTCTTCCGGTGGTCTAGCTACTACCACCACCACTTGGACTGGTGCATACACCACCACATACTACACGACCGGTTCTGATTCTACTGTGACTGAGGTTGTTGAGGTTCCATCCTCTTCTGGTGGCCTAGGTACCACGACCACCACTTGGACTGGTGTCGACACAACTAGCTACTTGACCACCGGTACTGATTCCTCTGTGACTGAGGTCGTTGAGGTTCCAGAGAGATCCACACGCTCTTCTGGTGCTCCAGGTTCGGGTATGTCCATTACTTCGCCATTGCCAAGTGCGTACACCACTTCGTACACCAACACAGATGGAGTAACGGAAAGTGGGTTGGTTTCTGTTTTTACTAGTATTGACTCGCATGGATCTATAATCACCTTGACTACCACTGAATGTTTCTGCACGAGAGATAAGACCACGGAATATATTACTACTGTGACGAACACCAGAGGCAGTGTTGAGACGTTGACTAAGACTATTCCGTGTGTCACTAGTACCTACACCGATGCTAATGGTAAGACCAAGACAGAAGTTGTTACTGGTGTTGTAACCACTGACAGGGCGGGCTCTGTGATCGTGTCTTCTGCCACCTCCGAAGTCCTGGTGACTACTGTGACAAAAGCTAATGGCGCGGTTGAGACGGTGACTGTTACTGTTCCATGTGAGAGTAACATCCTGTTGACACACAGCAGCGCAGCAGGAAAGACGACAGTCACTGCCACTGTGACTTACTTCGCAACGACCAACTCTGAGGGATCTGTGACGACGACCGGTGCTGTTATATACGGTACGACAGTTTCAGGTAATTCTGGGGTTGTAACTTCTGTTATCTCTGAGGCACTTCCAGAGGAGAAGTCCACAGTCGTCTATACCTCTGGCCAGAGTGCTCGTACTGGAGTTGTTATCGTCGAGACATTGTCTGTATCTCATGGCACCACCATTATGGCCACAACTACATCTGTATTGCTGGGAACTGATAGTACGTTGTCCACATCTGTTGGAACTAGCATTCCACAGGTCACATCTTTATATGAAGGTGGTGGCTCTAAATTGAGCAGCGCAGGTGTTCTTGTGTCGCTCTTGACTCTGGTTTTGGCTGCGCTCTTCTGATATCCAAGGTCTTTTGTCTGTGACATAAGAGTTTTTTACGATATTTTCGCTCTTTCACTTTTTGCTATTCTTGTCATGAGGTATGGTTGACTTCGATCAATGACTAATTGGCTCCTCTCTAAAGTATTTTGTTTCGTCACTATATTTTCTTCAATATGATTGCTTTATTTATGATCTTGTAGTTATAGTTAATGATAAAGAAGTTGAGATATCAGGGTATATGAGGGGCTATCTACCATCTGATTAGGGATGGGCACCGATCGGATAGATCCGCGGATTATCCGATATCGATCCGTGACGGATATGGTTGGCGAGCCATGTTTTTATTCGTGAGATCTTTTGATTTAATATGTATATCTATCTGATAATGATCCAACAGGTCATTATCTGATGCTATCTAATTTAAATACATCTTTTTGTCCTTTTTCTGTTGCATTTTTACCGTATTGCAGTGAAAATGGATTCTTCTTTTTTTTTCAAATGTTTGTTCTCTAGAATGCCTTCTTAAAATTCTTCCCAGGAATTCTGTCCTCCATCTGGAAAATTTTCAACCAATCCCTGCTTTCTGTCTCTATTCAAAGCTGAAAACATACTTCAGCCTGCTCATTAAGATCTTTCAACTATAAACAATGGCAGACTACATCAGAAAATCCGGTCGAAAGCGACTGTTGCTTGTGACCCTCCGCGAGTTTGGCCGCTCGTCTCGTCCACTGCGTCCCCCGTTCTTTCTTTCTTTTTTCCCCCGGCAGTGGTGTCTTCTAGCAATAGTACCACACCTTTAGCTCACCGCGGCTGGACATGGCACATGGGACGTGGCGTTCGGGTTCGGCCTCATGCTCAGGTATAGCACAGATATATCTACGCCGTATTCCGACCTGACCACCTCGGAGGGGAGGAGGAAATCCGACATTCTCGGAAAAAAGAAACTTAAGATAAAAAAAAGGTTTCGACAGTGCATAAGTGTCTCAAGACAAGGGATGTATAGATGCTCCTTCGATATATCTGACTAGTTTCCTCGGAGAAATCCCAGCTTATCGATACATTAAATACATTGCCATAATAATCTGCAACAAAAAAAATGCTCTGTTTTGCAGTCGTATAGCGGGGCTAGATCCTATCCGCAGGCCGGAGATTAAGAACCACCGATATCCAATTAGAAACACGTGATTGATAAGATGGGGGAAGCGCGCCAACCCAGACAACAATCTCTCTCGATTCTATCCAATGGCATTAGTTCTCCCGATGTCCAAAAAGGGACAAACGTAGTAGAAATTTCAAAAGAAAAAAAGAATAGCACCGGTCATTGCCAATAGATTTCCACAAGGTTAAGGAAGCCAAAGGTGAAACAATGGATTACTTAGATTTCCTCGACGAGTTTGGGGACAGGAAGCAATTTGCTGAAGAATATACTGAATCCAGAGATTATGCCACTGAAGTTGACATGGATAGCCGCGTCTTGCCACGGTTTTTCTACCCTGAAATCTACAAGAAAGAGAGCCAGATTGCACATCTCGTATTGATTGATCACAACAATCATCCACCAAAGCGATTTTGGTACACAACTGAGACATTATGGAAGTTCAAAGTCAGTCTGTGTGAAACTGCGCCTATTGCAATCTTCACTTCTCATTTTGGTTCCAACATGCCATTGAAGCCCGATATCTCAAAGTTCTATGAGAGGATCACTGAA